>WSZQ02079153.1:0-18086 GCA_019419845.2 Weissflogia rhopalogaster
ATAAAATGTGCTATCATTCATCCACATCGGTTTGGTAGAACTTTCTCAATCGTGCACGCAAAATCGAAGAATGATGTAAAATTTGGTAGAAATAAAAATATTTTTCTGAGCTTTATATGCTGTTAATTTCAAAGTACTGCGGTTATGGGCTTGAAATTTTGTAGCGATGTTCTTGAATAGTTTAGCTATTAATTACGACGAATACTAAACATCGTTTCTCACCAGGTAAACGAAGTTCCTCCCCTTAAAAATATATCAGTAAGCAAATGACATTCATTACACAAATTATATTGTTACTAAAAAAAAAGAAGTGAAAATTAATAATGGATAATTAAATTCATAGTAATGTTGTATTTATTGTAATTAATTAGAAAATGTCATTCAGATGTTTATTTTATTGTCATTGAATTAATTTTGGTCCCATTAAAAAGAACATTGTGAGAAAATGAAATGTAAACCATGTTTAGAGCTGTTACCATACGAATTGGTGAAAAAATATTTCAACAAAGTATTTCGGGTGCAAGGTACAATTCTTCATGTACACAATCTTACCAATAACTTGTAATTTTATACATCATAAACTGTATAAAATGCCGAAAAAATCTCATTATGTCTAACTCCTTGGTACATGCTCCTTGTTAGTGTCACAGTGCAATTATTGTAATTTCGAAATTCGATGTTCAGTGAATATGGCCAATCTTCTATAAATAAGTCGTCATTCGCAATCATCCTGAAAACAATAAGTACTAGTGAAACTTGCGTCATTATAACACGTTTTTATTGACACTAAACTTCAAAGCATCTATTATGCGTATCTGACCAGGTGAACTTCGTACCGATGAACTCCCAATATGTTCATATATCCTTAATATAATTAACGGAATCCACTGTCGGTTGTTGGTAAAACATATTGGTAATTGGCACAAAAGGTATACACTTTTAGTTAATGTTTCACAATTTGGTTTTATTGTACCCTCATAGTAAAAATTCATTCATTTAGCACAATTAATGAATTTACAAAGAAATTAATTAATTGAAATTGAAATTTAACACGGAAAGAGAAAATTTGGAGCCCCCGACCGGATTTGAACCGGCGACCTTTGGGATACCGGTACCAACTGCGATTACATGTTCTTCTTTGATATGTCAATGCTAACTAGTCTGAGGTCGTTCAAACAAGACTGTATGATAGTAGTTGTGCGAATGAGTTAGGAAGAATCATTACTAAGTACTTGCTCTCAAATATAATTCTGTGTTTGGTCTGGTTGGTCTGAAACATGTGCTGTTCATTCCTTTCTTGCTTCAGTCATTGCACGACTAATCGCACTTTTATTTTATTGGCGGATAAATTCGTGAAGATTCTAAAGAGAATCAATATTTTACTTATCAAAGTAAAAACGACCTCCTTAATTGCTAATAAATATAAATGCTCAATTACTCAAATACTTATTTAAAATATTTCATTAAATTATTTCAAAAGCCTTGCAAATAGCGAAAACTCCAACTAGTTAAACATCAATTGTATAATTGTTCTAAACAAGGTTAAAGTTTAAATGCCAGAAAATGGCCTATTGAGACAACCAAGTTTTGCTCTTCATACAACAAGGAATACTAATTAACACCACTTCAACAAGAATTTTGTTAAATAATACAGACAAGGGTTCGAGTCCTCGGGGCGGGCGTCATACAGTGTGATTATTTTTCGCACAACTTCACACACTCACCCACGCACACACATATGCAAACATACACACACACATACACAAATACACTACTTCAAACTCTCAACTTCCAACACTACATTCAACTTCCAACTTCTCTCTACTGACACCTGCAATTCACTGCGAGAACTACACTCAACAACAACAGCAACATATACATCAACAACTCACACCAACCAACAAACAATTGTATAAACACAAAAACATACTTGTAAATAACAAAATACAAAAAAAAATCATAAAAATAAAAATAAAACATATCCATGACGGAAAGACCCACAGAGGTCGATAGACATTAAAATATGTGATATTATATTAAGTAAAACATCCAAAGTATTAAGTGACTTAAAGTTTCTAATAATTAAGAATTTAAGATTCTAATAACAATGAATTATAACTTTTATTACTTGATTTAACGTATATTTACAATTAAAGAGAACAGCAGCGGAACAGCGTGCCAATTTATTGAATGAACTACTAACAAAGTACAACTTATTAATTTAGTCCGACAAAAGTGATTTTGAAATCGTGCAACGTTTGGTTCAGCAACAATAATTACACATGTGTGCGCATTTGCGGAGAGAGTGAAGTACGAAGCATAACGCACTTCTTTCACTCAACAAACCTTCTCGCGTTTCAGTATCCGAGACTATGCTGTCCGACATGGACGTGCTTCCAGCAATCAAGATCGGCGATTTTGTGCTGAAGCTAGAAATGGATCCTCTCACCCCAAAGGTTGCCGAAATCGCCAGGAAGGAACTGCGTGAGACGCCCGAAAATCGGGAAGCAGGCGTCGCCAAACTCCGGGAATATTTGCAAGGTAAGCACATTGCAAATTTCTGCAAATAACTTGAAAACGAGTTTCTCAATTAACCAGTTTTACGTATATTATATGACACAGCGTCTGTCATATCCCATGACAATCTGATTCGGCATGTGCGAGCTGTGTCATTTTCCACCATTACAACATTTTCATTTCGTTACAACGACTAATGATTTTACTTCACACCTTATATTACGCAAGTGCGGTAAGTTTACAACAGTTTTCTGCGGAACGAATCGTTGCAATTTCCACTCAATTGAAACTATTTTATTGAGGAATTTCTACAAGTGTGAAAGATATCCGCTTTCACTAAAGAAAACCTGCTCGAATCCGAATGCGTACCATATTTGGTGTTGAAGTATACGCATGGGTACAATTTACAAAACATTTTCGTAACATCCGCTTCTGCGTAAATTGAGTATGCTTGAATGATTTTTCAGAGTGCGTAAACTTTCATTTTTGTTACTGCAGGTTGTTTGTGCCCGAAAACCTCTTTGATATACCGAAAAGTTTGATATAATGTCGGACATATAAAAATATGTTAGGAAAGTTGATCTCTGGGCTGGTTTATACTTTTACTCACTACTTTTTTTCTTTGTATTTTTTAAGTATTTTAATGAAATGTTTGAACGAAGAGAAAAGTTATTCATAAAGATTCTTAAATCTATTCCAAAAACGCCAAAAAAAATCGCAAATATATAAAGTACAGTTGATAAATACTGCTGAGTAATGGATCCTGGAAGAAGGAAGAAGGGGGTTATCTCAGTTGTCCCTCTCTGGACAACTTGAAATAAATTATGTTAATGCTATTTTTGCAAGCCGACATTTTCATGAAAATCTGAGACGAACAATTAAAATAGTCCCCTTATAAGTCTTAAGAGTACAAACGTTGAAAATGGGTATATTTCAAGAAATAAATGGCCCAGAGTTCATTTAATATAGCCCGCTGCTTGTTCCAAGCAAACTATCTATCATTATTTAATTGATTTATTTACTTTTAGCCGAGACTGATTTATATTGCCCCTACGATAATGAACCATGGCTTGTTCGTTTCCTGCGACCATGTAAATTTTATCCGGATAGTGCTCGCGATTTGGTAAGAATAGGTTCCTAACTAACTTAATCTAACCTAATCATTTTTATTTACTTCTTCTAGGTGAAGCGTTACTATCAATTTAAAGTCAAGCACAATAACGTTTACAATGGGCTTTTGCCAAGCAATGAAACTAACGTATTTAATCAGAACATTCTTACGGTATTACCAAACAGAGATCAATTCGGCCGACGGGTTTTGATTATTGAATTGGGCAGTAAGTATTTTCTTCAAGCTTTTTTTAAACTATTTTTTAACAAAATACACATATAACAGTAATATAATAAATCAATTTTAAGAAAAATGGAAGCATAACAAGTGTAGCCTTGACGAAGTCTTCAAGGGTGCCGTGCTCTACCTGGAAGCGGCCATGTTGGAACCGGAAACACAAGTCGCAGGAGCTGTGGTGGTCCTGGACATGGACGGGCTTTCATTGCAGCAAACCTGGCAGTTTACGCCACCATTCGCCAAACGAATTGTAGACTGGCTGCAGGATGCAATCCCGTGCCGTATCAAGAATTTTCACATTGTTAACCAACCCTACATTTTCAACGTGGTCTTTGCGCTTTTCAAGCCCTTCTTGCGCGAAAAACTCAGGAGCCGACTGATCTTCCATGGAACGGACCGTAAGTCACTGCACAAATACATGGATCCATCCTGCTTGCCGCCATTTTACGACGGAACCCTGCAAATTCCATTAATCAACGGTAATCACTGGCATGAACTGTTGCAATTGTGCGACATGGAGTACAAAAGTACGTAAATATAAAAGATAGTCCCATTTTATTGAACTAATCTGTGATTGATCTTCTTTTCAGAAATCAATTCCTATGGGTACAAGAAAAAGTAGATAGGTAATTTCGAAAGACACTTGCAGTAATGATGTTTACATTGTACATTTACTCATAATATTGTATAATTTAGCAAATAATGTGTCGTCGTCTCGAGTTTTGCAAGTTATTCTAACAAATTATGAGTAATTTTTTAGCTGATTTATACTTATTATAATTGCCGTTAATAGTACAATAAGTACTTAATGATGTGTGTTGTGTATAAATTGAATACCTTTTGAAATCTATACATTTATCGGGAAATGCATTAAATATTTGATACTGTTTAAAATTGGAATTGTTTTTATTTATTTTCTTATTTTAATTCTAACAAGTAAGTGTTGTAGTAAGATGATATTGCTGGCTGGCTGATAGACCTGTGGAGTTGATGGGTGCCGGTTGGTGATGAGTGATTGAGTATTGTGTTGATTATGTACACAGTTTATTACAAGACATATACGAAAAGTTTACAAACACACAACAAAGAATACAGTAAAAATCGCGAGGTCACAGAAGAGATGTTGTCGATACGACAGCAGAATACTAAGTCCCGAGACTAGGAAACGAAAACACAGTGCAGTCTCGGGTGTAGAAAAAGGTCGGTCCAGGCAGAAGAAATTGGCGGTAGAAAGAAGTGCATGCAACGGTTAGTTTGGGTTGGCTTAGGACGAATATTTGGTTAGTGGGAATTTTGGAGAAACATGTGGGAATAGAGGTATAGAGAAACAAATGCTAAATTACTCCACAGACCTTACAATAAATGTCTGTCTTCAGCGACGAAAGGGAGAATAGAAAGTAAACGAGGAGTTATGTACATATCACTCTTACTATGTAAAAAGTGTAAATTTTACTAACATATGGGCGTGTGTGGGAAAGGGGGGAAGTGCTTGGAATGACCAAAGAAAGTTGGCTTACTGTGGGGTTGGGCTATCTGAAACAGTAGTGGGACAGGTAATGATAGAAGGAGCCTTGGGAGAACATGTAAGAAGAAGGGGTGAAGAGGTGGAATACCAGACTCGGCAAAACAATATAAGGGAGAGTACATACAACCCGCAGTACCATCGATTTCAAGCATTGAAAGGTAAGCCAGCCTATGTAGACTGAGCTTCGGAACGGTGGAATGGGACGAAAGATATGGATGGGTGTAGAGTATATGAGATGTATGATGCGGGTGTAGAGTGTATGAGACGTATGCTGAATGGGTGGGGGTGAGAATGGGGTGGACATGTTGGTGCACATGGCAAGTGAATGTATGGGATTGAGGGAAGAAAGGGCCCAAGGTATTGATTGTGAGGGTGAAAGGAGTATGGAAAAGTGGCTGAGGGTGGGAGGGGAGGGAGTGGCAATGGTGAAGAGAATAGTACAAGAGAAGAACCAAAGGAGAAGGCAAAGAAATGGGATTCAGGAGTTGGTAACTTAGTATAGTAAATAAATTTATACTAACATATTTTCAAAATTTAAATGCATACAATGTTATAATTTTGAACGTTTGAATAGCATACAACAATGCTAAACAGCATGATATGGCAGAAATTGATAAACCAAACGATTGAAAATGAATTTAATGAATACGGATAACCTTTGAATGATTCACGCATAATATTAGTTCATTTACGATGTGTTTATTGGAATTAACTATTATGACGTGCCAAAATTCGGGTATGAAATAGGAATCTGGAGTCATTTTTTAGGCTGATATAGGATTATTAAAATTTTCAGACCCATCTTTATGGAGTTCGTTCTAGTGATCATGTTTTCTTTTGACATTTGCGAATTCACC
The DNA here is from genome assembly GCA_019419845.2 of Weissflogia rhopalogaster. NCBI lineage: Eukaryota > Metazoa > Arthropoda > Insecta > Coleoptera > Staphylinidae > Weissflogia > Weissflogia rhopalogaster. Next base: position 6,248 of record WSZQ02079153.1, read on the forward strand.
CATTGGGCTATGCTGTATGGTGCCATTCGATCCACATGATTCGTCAATATGTTCGACGGGCTCTAGCTAATATCCTGGATTTTGTGGTCCGTTCTTATTTCCGCACTTCTAACCCTATGCCTCAGAATCAACCCTTCTGTTGCCTGAAGAGTGTGTATTTCGGGCGATATTCAACAACGAACACCTTTTCGCAATATTTAATATTACATGTGCAACTATCATGCTCTTTAAAAATACTCAGTTTTTTGGAACCTCCACCTATGCTTCGTCTCCATGGTATTTCATCCCACCCTCCCTACTTGGTCATCCCTCTCCTCCGTTTCCATTTCTCCTTCACAATTTGCCTCAGTATTGTGACACTCTCCCCTCCTTCTCCCAACCACTCCCTTACGTGCCCCCTCTTACATCCCAAACCATTCAGCCCTTAGCAGACACACAGATGCTCCCAGATATCCACCCCACCTCGACATAACACACATTCCATATATTCAGCACACAACATTCAACACTCACAATACACAACAACAACAACAAACTCACAAATTGTAAACATACACAAATAAATTGGCGGAAAAACTCCAGGGTTGATAGCCACTAAAATATATACATTAGTTAGTTGATTCAATTCCAACAATGAATTAATTATCTTATCAATTGTTACGGTCCGTTTCTGCAAGGCAGACTTCGTGCGCATGTGTGACTTATGGGTGGGAAACGCGCAACACAATTTGTAACGTACGAGAGCCTTCTTCCTTCCCGATAACAGAAAAGAGTCGAGTTCGGTCCGGTTTGCCAGAACGTTGGCACCCCACCTCGCGTTTTCGCGGATTTAATACATTTAGTGATTGTGCCGCCATTTTTGAGCAACGTGGGCCCACGACAACAAAATTCATATCGGATCTTTCCTTTCTATTTGTTTTTTTTTTCTTTTGCTTTATTTATGTTAATATTGTTTTCTTGGTTTGGCAAGAATGATTAACTAACGCTTTCGAGCTTCTAGTTTGCACTGAGCCTATTCAAACTTCTTCGTTGAACCCCTTTTGCGTTAACAATCTACGCGGAATATAAATTTATTTGTTTCGCGGTTTACGACGTGCGTTACACAATATGGATTACAACATATTGGTTAATTTGTAATTTCTCAGTATATTTATTGAGAGAAAAGTGAATATAATCTGTTATTGTTCCATTAGACAAATTATGTATTCAATATAAATTAATATTTTTTGGTATATTTGACAAGAAAAATGTTGAAATAAATTATAAAATTTAATTGTTTGATTTGTTGTTGGGTGGATTCTCGAACATGGCCTGAAATTGCGACAATTTGAAATCTGAAACTATAACAGGATATTGGTATTTCACTCAAAATTAAGTGAAAACTCATATGAAGTGAAGATTGTATCTCGAGATTTCTCACATACTGTTAATATATTCTAACCAGGTCAAGAATAAATGAACAATAAAAGTATAGTCAAACGTATAAATAAAGCCTTGTACATAATCCGCTGAGGATCACTCGTCATCCTTCCTAGGTTCATTGAAATATATACTTATTGTTAGAAAGAATAACATTACAATTTCTTAAAATAAAATGTTTGCAAATACAGTTGCAATTCATTAATTTAGTCGGATCAACCTTTATTGGCATAACCCCGGCCCATACATATCCTCCTGCTTCCTTTCCAATAAATATTTTTGTGAACTTAACACATAATAAATAAATAATAAAACACAACAGAAAATAATTCCACCAAACCATTTTTTTTTCATTCATATATGGACGCTGGCCTGCCTCGTAGTAATCCTCAGTCGAGCTTCCCTTCTTATCCTTTTCCCTCCTTTTTTCTCCTTTACTAAGGCGGACACCCTGGCGACCCCATCGCCACTCTCACCTAACCACCCCACGATCACATTCACTCCCTCTCGTATAGCTCTCGCCTATTCTTGATTCATTCCTATGCATTCCCGTGCTAAGTGCTCCCAAGTATCCCATCTTTCCTCACATAGTACACACTTTCTAAACTCGTCTCCCATCCATATTTTGCATCCTCTCTCTTCCGAACCGCACCTTGCCCGTGCTAGGGTCTTTTCCTCTGCAGCCAATATGTCCCGTCTTTCTCCCCACAGTTTCTATTGCCTGGTACCCTGGGTTATTTTTTTATTTTTTTTATTAATCCTGGGCGATCAACGCCACTAGCACTGCGACCAGCTTTGATCTATTGTGCATGGATCAATAATATGGGCCAATAACGGAGATAACCTTAGAAAAGGCTAGAATCTCCTTGACCGACTTCCCTTTAAATTCAGCATGACTTAGCTGCTCACTGCCTAGCAAAGAAAGTCTTTCCGGTGCTAGGGATGCACAAGTTCAGAATAAGTGCTCGGTTGTTTCCACCTCCGACTTACATAGTCTGCAGTGGTACAAGACCTCGGCATGACCTGTCAGTGGGCCAACAAGTAGCCTAATATCGCTTTATCACAGCTTTATAAGTTCTTGGGCTCTATTGTGTGGTACATCTAGCAGCCTTTTCGTCTGCCTAGGACCTTTTTTGTCCCTCCAGACGGTCTCGTGACTAGCACGATGCCAATTCATGATACATTCCTTCACTGTGGACCTTGATAATCCACAGGTTGGTTCAGGGTCATGGATGGTGATTTCCGCTGCCTTCTTGGCTAGCATATCCGCCTTAGAGTTGCCTTCGATACCTTGGTGCGCAGGCACCCACCGTATTGGGAGTTTATTGCCTCGCCCCAATTTCTTGCGAACAATTTTGCAGTTCCAAGTTATCCTCGACTTACACTGCTCATCACGAAGAGCCGTTAGTGCCGCTTCACAGTCTGTCATGATATAAATGCGTTTACCCTTGTAGCGCTTATTAAGACACTGCTGAGGGGGCTTTACCGACAGCAATGGATTCGTTCCAGTTTGGCCCGTGAATTCCAATGCCGTGGTTTTCCCCCTTTACCGATGCGTCCGAGTACCAGATCACATTATTTCTGTCCTCGGTTATGCTTTCAGTTACAGTTTACAGTTGAAGTCGTATACCGGTGTTATATTGTCCATCAGGCAACCGATGTAGGGCTTTCCAGCCCTGCTCAGCATCTCGGAATACTGGAACTTGTTAGTCCCATTCGATACCCTGGGTTATAGGCGCTGCCTAATTTGTTCCTTGACTTCCTGCATTCTCATCCTCATTACACCTTCTACCGATCCCCCATTCTCCCATAACTGCCTCACCACCGTCTCCGATAACCCGCCCTCCTCATACATCTTCCTTCTCTCTTGGTTCAATAATTACACCTACATTGTTGGTGTGTGTGTACATTTTTGAGAAGGTGGAAGCGTAACAAGTAGCCTCAACAAAGTCGACAAGGGTGCCATGCTCTTTGTGGAAACGGCCATCTTAGAACCAGAAACACAAGTGGTAGGAGCTGTGGTGATCCTGAACATGGACGAACTTTCCTGGCAGAGGGAAAAATTGTTAACAAACCCTACATTTTCAACATGGTCTTTAAGTTTTTCAAGCCCTTCCCGCGCAAAGCATTAAAGGTTTGATATTGTTTAAAGTCATTTAAAGTTTGCATTTGTTTTATTTCATTTATTAAACATAGTAAAATGATACTGATGTCTAAGTTTAAGAAGACTGGGGTATTCCATGCAATAATTGACTGTCTTCTACGGTGAATTGAAGAATAAACGGAACCCTGTACGTATGAACAATGTCACTGTGAAAGAACCTCATTAATTGTTGTTTAATGTTCCAACCTATGCCAATATACTATCGTATGATGACGCAGGTAACGATATCATTTTGGAAATTAAATTCTCATTGATATATTCATAAAACTTTTAAAAGTTATAACTTTTACTAACTTGTATACGAAATTTGCATGTATACAATGCTGGAATTCTGAATGTTTGAATAGCATACAATACTGTAATAACATAATGGTGTAGCACACAATGATAAACCAAACGACTTTAAAAATTACGAATTTAATGAATTCGGATGTCTCTTGTATGATACACGCATAATATTAGTTTAGTTGCGTAATACTTATTTTGGTTCACTATTATCATCAGCCAAATTAGGGCTACGAAATAGTAATATCGATTTATTATTAATAGTAAATCGAATAGTATTATCGATTTAGGGCAGGGAAAACTTCTCCTCCTTCTTGATAGGAAAATCGGCCTAATCACAAGTTGATCACTTACTCGCCTGTGATCTGCCAGGTTTCATACCATGTACCTTCCCCTTTAGGAAAGTTGCCCACGAGAAAAAATTCCGAAGACGTATAAATAAATGAAAAAAATGTGCGCTATTTAACAATGACACAATTTTACAATATAATAGAATGTGGTACAATGAGCATCCCATGGTTAACATCCCATTGCTACCCAATTCCTCAAGAGAATGAGAAATTGCAGATGTAACTCATATGAGTGAAAGAGAATGCGATTTGTTCAATGTACTTTTATACGACTATTATGTGTCAAATCAAAACGATACTGAAATGTGTACATTATACAATAAGAATAGAAAAATAATAGTACTAAGATTTAAATTAGTAGTTATTTTAATGTAATGAAATATATAGAACCACCTGGTAGCGTCTCGGTGTACCACGTTGGAGAACGCAGTTCGTTCCCCGAGGTGGACAATCCACCCACAACTTGCGACAAACACTTACAACACTAAACATTCAACACTCAACATTCAACACACAACTTCACAACAAAAAACACATAGAAATTGCAAACACACAAAAAATATATGTACAGACACAGCGGACAAACCTCAAGGTTGATAGCCCATAAATATATGCATTATTTATTTAAAAACCCCAATAATGTAATTTAATATCACAATATCACATATTTGTAAATTTGAAGTAAAAATATATTCTATATTAACAATAAGTAATCTTAAATCAAAATGTGGCTATGAGATAAAACATTTCTTCAACGTTTCTTATGATAACCATAACCCATATGTTCTGAAACAAAACAAATAATAAATTAGCTTCGTAGTGAACATAATTTCATGCACAACGATTATATACAAGTCCTTGCAATGAAATTTTGATAAGAGAACTGAGAAATGCTTTCGCAAACCAAATATTTCGAACGAGAATGAAATATGTCTGCTCTACCATAAATAACGTAATTTGAGAAAAAAAATCATGTATCCAATGTGCAATGGCCATTGTAATTTAGAAAATGATTCCAATTAATTTTTAATGAATGATTCCAAACAGAAAATGTCTACTTATTTCAGAGCAAGTGCTTAGCAATAAGTTTTCCTAGCTCATTTACACATCTAATAACATATTTCAAGTCTGTTTTTATTAGGTTGCTTCGAAAAATTCAAACGAATTAACGATTGAAATTGTATGAAACGTATGAAATATGTTATTTAGTAATAGAAGAAACTATAGAATACCTTCAAATTGATCCTCATAGAATTGCACTACGTCTGCCATCAATTCGCCGGGTATAATCGGAATGTCCACCTCACCTCCAAATTTCACAGGCAAGTATTTTGGTGAAATATACTCATATAACGACTCCCAATTACTACCATGTAAAAGTATCTGAATAGGAAATTATAGTGAGTCATACTTAACAAGGTTATATTGCCACACATCTGATCAAGGTTACATCACAACTTCCAGAAACACTTACCTCACGCTTAAGCCTACCACGAATGAATGGCTTGAATATAGCGAATGCAATATCGAAAATCTTCGGTTGGTTTACCACGTGAATACTTTTAATTCGCAGTGGTACGGACTGAAAAGTTAAAAAATTATCATATTATTTCAGCTTTTAAGTCATTCAATGCAATATAAAAATTTTAAGAAATCGTACACATTTAAACATTTACAAATACATACCTTAATAAAATCAATTACAAGTTTTGCTATCCAAGGATTACAGGCAAAGACATGATTCATATTCATGTTTTTCGTATCCACGATAACATGAGCACCATAAAGCTGTGTCTTTGGTTCTTTGATAGCAACTTCGACAGCAACAACAATTGTCTTTGATATCAATTCGATTGGTATAACTTTTGGGTCCCATTTCTGCAGTTCAAAAATCATAATTCTGGTACCATCAGCACGGTACGGAAGGATTTGAATAATGTCAGTTAAAAACACATCGCGCAGTACATTTGGTGTAATATTGGACATATGTGTGGGATTCTTATACATCAATTTATACATAGCTTTCAGCTTCTTAAAAGCTTTATCTGAATCCAATTTACACGGACGTAAAAATTTCAAGAGGAACGTGTCGTCGAGAGGTATGACTAATTTTTTCTCTTCTGTGCATAAAAAAGCCATTTTTAGCAAAAACGTTTTGATGTAAAAGTTAAAAATACGTACCACTAATCAGTGTCCTAAATTTATCCAGTTGTGTGGCCAAAAAATCATCCGTTTCACCAAATTCTTCTTCGGCTTGCTTCTTGTCTTCGCCACTAAGAGGTTCCATATCTAAGCGCAGACGATAAGCACCGTTTTGTATGAATGGAATGCCTTTATCATCTTTCCCAATATACGGTTTAATTTTGTCTTTATTCTCCATATTTTGCACGATTTTCGAACTTTGTATGTTAAAGTCTTTTGAAATTATCTATCTTACGAATTATCACTATCTATTAAAACTGAAAACTATTGCTCTGTTTTGGTATATCTGTTAGTTTATATGAGATCATCAGTTTTAGGTGATTGGCTTTTTTAATGTTTCGGAAGCGCAGTTAGCGATTAGCTGCCCCAGTCTTGACACTGCACATTGCTGCACGGCTTATATTTAAAACCTTTGTATGAAGGTATGCCGTACGATGAGCACACGAACCACACACTGCCACGCTCAATTGCCGGTCGAGTTCTGGGGAAACAACGCGCGTGCAACTGCCTCTTATACAAACCGCGCAACCAGTACGTGAATAACAGTACGAGTTTTGTTATAAGTTGTAACACTCTTTGTATTCGAAGAACACCTGTTTTAGTACGTTCTATCATAAAATGGGTCGGGTTTAATGTATTATTTGCACAGTATACATGCAACTAGAAACTTGAAAAATGTTCTATAATTTGTAAACTTTGCTCTTATTAAGTTAAAGATAACGGAATAATTATGTTTGGTTTATGATCCCTTGTTTTAGTTTTCTATGCGTATAATTCCTAATCATACAGTAAATATGTAATAATTTGGTACGGTATAATTTGAAGGAAATTCCAATATCCTGGAGTTTCATTCGTTGACTGCAAATCAGCCAAGGGTAGATTGTATCAATCCTGTTTTTCATATCAATAATTTACCAAATAAAACGATAGACAACCTTGACAATTAAAGTATTGAACAAAATCCAATTCCATCAATTACTTAAGCAGCTTATCAATTTGGAACAAATCGATAATTAGTAATTGTTTAGATAAATAATTAATCCAATAGAAATTTGTATACGATCTCAACAGAAAAATGTAGGAATGCCATACAAATGTTCATATTGTTTTCTTTCTTTAATGGGTTTATGTATAAATAGCCTGTAATTGCGAAAATTTGAAAAATAATAAAATTTCAAGAGCGACGGCTGCCGCGTTGTGGATCTTGGTGCTCGTTAGATCACTGCAGGCAAGCAACGTCGGACGTAGGTAGTAGGCGTTAGATGTGTGACCACTTGGTCACCCCCACTCGACAAGCGGCTGCGGCGCCGTCCGCGAAGTCCTGATTTCGCGGTAAAAACGCGAATGAAGGTTGGGCGACTCGCTTGCACCGGTCCGCGGAAAAAAAACCCATATGCACAAAAAGTTCAGAGCAAGTACCATCAGTAGCGAGACCGGATTGGGCAGGATGTTAAATAATAATAAATAATAAATAAAACTAAATAACTAAAAAAGATAATATTAAAAAACTATAGTAAGGTTTAATAAACCACATTGCCTGCATAATCAATCATATGAATGAACAATCATAACTGCTTTAAAACAACTAATAAATATTATGGATTGCATTAAGGTATTACGAGGCAAATCGGTAAACAATGGTATATGACTGAATGACCTATAACATGTTATTGAACAAAGTCGTGACGTTCTCCAAATTTAAACCGGCGCATTTCGTGACTAGCCTCCACTAAACAAGTTAAAAATTTGAATGAAATGAAAGTATGCAAATACGTTCTGTAGTTGCACGCAGTTTCTCATCAATTAGACCACAATAGACGTCATACACCAACTTAATACTCGGAGACCTTCATTTCCCTGGTTAATGTTACTTTTTCATTCATTACTCATTATAATTTATAAAAATACAAAATAGAAGTAATTAGAAGGAAACAATTAGTAGGAAACTAATAATTCTTCTACAGTTTTGGTGACCTCCAAATGTCTAGACAATAAGAAAGCAAAGTCAAATTTCTTGACCATGCGTTAGAATAACATTCAATTTATATTACTAAATGTATACATAAATTAAATGAAATTTTAATAATGCAAATATATAGAATGATAAACAAATGATATATAAAATGTAATTATAGATATAATAAACCAACACTATAAAAATCACTACCACGCGATCTTAGAAATATAAGGAATCTATGGCTATAGAAAAGGAGACAACAGGGAAAAGTAATATTGATGTAAAATCTAGACATATGGTGATTACGTAATAAAAATATATGTAAAGTAGCTGCAACTATATAAATTAGTAATTATACAGTTATAGCTTAATATATTCCTATAAAAAATATTCATTTTTAAATCAAAGTCGTTTGAAATGTCGATTGAAATGATAATTTTCGATACTTATCGATACTATCAAATTAGTCATTTTCGATACTTTTTGACTTATCCCTGAGGCCATCTGTTAATCACAACCATCAATTATGATGGTAATCGTTCTCTGAACGACCGACCCGGTGCAGCGTTGGTTATTTTGAAAATATGGATATTCAATCATTAAATTCACTATACCATGCAACAAAATGAATAATAATGTATATATTTTAATGGCTATCAACCCTGGAGTTTTTCGCCGTGATTACAATTTATTTGTGTATGTTCACAATTTGAGAGTTTGTTGTTGTTGTTGTATTATAGAGTGTTGAATGTTACATATTGAATGTTTGTGTGCCGATTGTTGGTTGTTGAATGTTTTTAATGATGAATGTTGTAGTGTGTGAGGTGTGTAGTGGGTGAATTATTAATTGAAATTCACCCGATGGATTCCCCACCTCGGGGAATCGAACTCCGTCCTCCTACGTGGTAAGCCGAGACGATACCACTAGGCTGCCCAGGTGGGCCCATACAATAATACACCATCAAATCGACAAATTATAATTCGATCAATACATTTGTAATGAAATCAGTCGATGCTTACTGCTGAAGTATCGATACTTTTAAAATTCCATTTATTCGAAAATTATTATTAATTATTTCATTATTACATTCACATAAATACATCTCAATATTACGCAATGGAATTTTCCACTAGTTCTTGATATTTATCAAACAAAAAACAGGGAGAAATGTAATCGAATAACAAACATTTTAAAATCCACACAGGTAGGCATTTAAAATACGTTTGCGCCTATTTAGTTTAGACTAACAATACGATAACGACCGTCTTACTGACTTAGTGACTTTTCCACAACCAATTCGTTGTAGTCAATGAATTGGTCGAGTAACGTAGATGTGTGAGAATTCTTTCAGTTTTCATTAGTTGTTTCGATGACATTTAACAAGGAAAAAAAAACAACCAGAAGAAATATAATCGTATAACGAACTTTTTAAATACAACAAATTTAGGGGTTGGGGCACGTTTGAACGTACCCGTGTGATCCTACCGTAAAATATAAATACCTAAGATACCCGGCCATGGTTCAATGTATAATCGGAAGGGAATTGCGTTAATACATATTTCAAGTAAATACCTCGTAATGTGACCAAGATAAGCGCAAAATAGTTTGATTGATTATTAATATACCCAGCCCATATCTACAGCATCGGTAGCAGGGATCATTAGAATTACATCAACGTCAAAATTTTTCACCTGAGGCGTGTGGATCTTCAACATGTTTCTAATCACTGGAAAATGTTTTTTTATATATTTTCTAATACAATGTTAGGTATCTCATATTAAATTATCGACAATTTTAATAAACATTTAAGTGGATAAGTATAGAAATGGTAGGTCATAATTATATAGAAATGTTGAAAATAAGAGCTAATAGCCAAAATAAATTCCATTCATTTGATTGCTTGAAACATAACTCTCTTGTTTGTATTTTAAGTAAACAACATATCTAATAGCAAAACATAAGCGCTTCATGCGTATTGCTTCAATTCACCACGTACGTACTTAGATTTTACGTTGCTACGTTGCTTTAATCTAAAATTGAGACTATCAGGAAAGGTTCGCCCTTCTCATTTTCTTCTTCAGTACCATTTTGGCGATGACAGCCAGGCCTCCCCCCTTCTCCTCCAGCCATTTTCCGACAATATTCCCTCCTCTTCCTGAGGAACCTAGCCATCCCTTCTTCAGTCCTTCACAGTCCTTTGCCAGGTGCTCCCAGGTATCCACCCCTTCCAAACAAAATACACATTTCTTGTATTCCTGCTCCATTCAGACCTGCCTGCCTCTCTCCTCCGAGCCACACCTATCCCTTGCCAACAATGTCTTCTCCATTCTGCTTCTGCCCCTATCCCCAAAGTATACCTCCCCCCGATAACTTGCACCCTTACGTACCCTGGGTTGTAGGTACTGCCTATTATCCTCTCTTGCCTAACCTGCTCCTTGACTTTCCTCCCTCTCCCCCTCACGGCTTCCTCCACTGATATCTGTTCCGCCCACATCTCTTTCACCACCGCCACCGACAACCCCACCTCCTCATACGCTCGCCTTTGCCTCACCATCCACTCACTGGACTCCCTGCTGCTACACCACTCCCACACCTTCCTAACTAACCTTTCATTCCCCATTCTCTCCAATCTTTCCTCGTATCTCACCACTCTTGCAACCGCTTCCCATTTCATACTCATTCTGCCCGTTTCCTGTAGAATCACGTACGCTGGAGTCGATTTCTCCAACCCCATCAAGCTTTTCAGGAACCAGACCTGCTCTCGCTCTAACTCCTCCCATTCATCTAGTCCCTATACTTCCACCCCATACATCAGAATGGGCCTCACGCATGCATCCCACATTCTCTCCGTAATATCCCAGTTCCCGCCCCACACCTTCCCCCATTTATTCCTTACTCTCCCCCATGCACACCTGGCTCTCTCTTACGTCCACCTTATATGCTCCTTCCATACGCCAGTGTACTTAAACTGAAAGCCGAGGTACTTAAATACGTCGACTTTATCAAGCACCTTTCCCTTCCATTTCAGGTTCACTGGTCTGCTCCTTCCACCCGGCTTACGAAACTCCATCCATTTGGTTTTTTCTCCATTCACTGTCGGATCCCTCTTATCTATAAACCGTTCACATCTCGCTAACATAGCCTGTAAGCCCACACAATCTCGAGCCACCAATACAATATCGTATTAAAAGTTGATAAATTATCATATTAAAAGTTTCGATACTACGAAGTCGATTCCTTAATTTACTCAATCAGTCATTTTACAATCATTAATTTTATTACTTAGGAATTACCACGATATTTTTCATTCTCAAAATGTAACTCCCAAGTAGTAACATCAGAACCATTGTGCCGATAATATACTGGAAGATTACTGGAAGATTAAGATGGCGTCAATGTGTATTTTCGATACCAATAAGTATCGATACTTTTCTTCGATACTTGGGTATCGAAAGTATCGA
>WSZQ02079164.1:0-17911 GCA_019419845.2 Weissflogia rhopalogaster
AAAAAAGTAGAGGATCAGAAGTGAGTCCTTCCCTTTCACTTACATTCAAGATGCTTCTTCTTCGGCGGTATCAACTCCTCGGTGGTCGCCTTGCACACGGACTTGGCTAATCCCTGCCCGGCGATGCTGTGCTTGGCCGCGAGCAGCCGATCGTTGATCGTCTGACCAGCAAGACGACCAGCCATCTTCCTCTCCGATCTTCACTCTTCCGTCTTCAACGCTGCACACGTTACCTTGTTACCTGCGGCGCACTCACACACACGGCTCGCAAAGCAACGAGCACCAGTGCCGCGAAAAAAAAATGCAATAGCACAAACGCGCGCACTTGTCACAACCAGCACACGGCCGACGACGCTGTCAGCAGCCGAAATCGCAACGCGCACCGAAATTCCGCACCGAGGGAGTCGACCACCAGCCGCGAGCAACACCAAGCACCAACCGACGACGCACGCCGACCACTGACCATCCGGTGGCTGCAGACACGCATACACACTCACCACGCACGCGGAATGCCGGTACACGGACGCACTCACACACTCGCAGCTTACGCGAGCTGCAGCGAAAGGAAAAGCGTACGAAACAAAAAGCAGCAGGAGACGGCGAGCACGCTACGTTCGCCGCGCCAGCGTGTGAGCAACAGCACGGACTGACACTGCACGACGAGCGTATCTGTATGCTGTGCGCGGGCCGAAGCAACACTCCTGCCGAACGCGGCGAATCGCACGAACTCCTGCCGGCCACACACACAGCAGGATTGCGTCAAACACGCACGCACTCGACGTGGTCGACGCGAATGTTGCTTGTGGTTGCTAAGAACCGGGTATTCCGCGTGTAACATAATGCAAATCATACCTGAGAGTTCACTCACTTTACACCGAATTACTAATAACTGCTACCATTTACATAATTTAGAAAATTCCAACTATTTCCACAAATTCTGTGAATCACATGATTTTTCACACTTTTGAAAAGTGATAGTCATTTTGACAGACCAAATTGATAAATTTAAAAGTTGATTACGAAAATGAATCAAACGAAACCAACTTTTAAGTAATTTTATAATATAGATGAATAATTTTAAAAGATTTGACTTTCAATAAATTGAATTTGGATAAAAATTAGATGTCGCGTATTTACATTTATTTTAATGTATGTTGGGTTGCCTACACTAGGTTCATACATTCATTTAATTTGTATAGCTTAGTTTGTAGGCTAATAATGACAACGTTGACATTCATTCATACCATCCATCAGTCATCATGTTTTAATAAATTTCATGTCTCATTTCACCCAAAATTAAAGTATAAATATTGAACAACTCCAAATGTGTTCTTTATAGAAATCTGCAGTCCTCGTAGTGGATGCAATGAGTGCCGTGTACCATAGGACCCTTTTCACTAATTTGTGTGCATTTACATCATGAAAGGAATAATCAATACATAGCATACTCATTAATCGTAATGGCAACAAAGTTAAAGTTATACGTTGGACGTAGGGTGAGTTGTCGATCTTATATTCTCAACATTTACTCCGAGTCAAATTTGATTTCCATATAACCTCAATTACTTGTTTTGAAAGTTTCGCACTGAAACTACGAGATGGAGCCACCTGTACTTATGTTATTTTAAAAGTTTCAAACTTTTTCTGTGTACAGATTATCGACTGTATTAAAAGTAGCAAAGCACTGACATCGGTAGAACTGAAACCAATCATAAATTTAATGCCCACAAATGAACACTGTGTGTTTCTGGTGCCCACCAAACATCTGGAACAACTGATTGGCCCTGGCAATCTTCATACCCTGAATACAAACATCAAACCAGATGATATTATCGAGAATATCGCGACCATTAATGACCAGCGGAATGGTGGCAAGAGTATTACCTTTCAGATTAAGAAGAACATCTTTGTTAAGGAGATTGTTGAACACTGCACCCAGCCGGAGGTGGCACCACAACGACAGAACGTTGTTGTGGAGTTCAGCTCCCCTAATGTGGCAAAACCTTTTCATGTGGGACATTTGAGATCAACTATTATTGGAAATTTTATTGCAAACCTGCATGAATTTCGAAAATATAATGTCGTTCGACTTAATTATCTAGGTAAGTTCATCATTTTTCTATCCCTTCGAGTATTACGTTATGCGAGTATTATGTTATATTAGTATGTCGTTAAACGAGTATTTTTAACCAAATATAACGTTATCCAATTAAGATATTAAACGAATGTGGCGTTATACGAATATTCCCTCACACCTCATTCGAGTAAGGCGTTATAATATGACACTGCACAAAATTTCCTTATTTGGATATGTCGTTAAACGAGTATAACGATATAAGAGTATGTCGTTATACAAGATTTAATTATCGGGTTAAAATAGTATAATATTATACTGGTATGTACCATTATCCGACTATTACTATCTATGTATATCGTAATATTTATGAGAATTCCTTTAAACGAATATAATGTAATGCGAATACGTTAAACGAGTAAGATTTAATTATCTAGATTAGTTCATCATTTTTCTATCGCATCGAGTATGTCCTTAAACGACTTTGACCTTATGCGAAGTAATATCGTTAAAGCAAACGAAACTTTACACACGTTTAACCAAACATAAGGAAATCGTTATGCTGATACGACGATAATATGTGATAATAGCACATCGTATTATACCGTTATAATAGTATGACATTAAACGAATATTTCGTCATCCGAGTGTGATCGATATATGTATATTGATATGTTATTAAACGACTTTTTTAAATGAGTATAGCTCACGTAGTTATAAAAGAATGTCCTTTGTCGTTATGCTAATAATTGTTAATTCTAAATATTGAAAAAAAATTGTACAACAGGTGATTGGGGCACACAATTTGGTTTTATCAAAGTAGGCGTCGAAGAATTGAAGCATACCCCTGATGATATCCGAGAGAATCCACTAAAAGTTTTGTTCGAATCCTATGTCCACGCTAATAAGTTAGGCGAAAAGGACCCAAGTATTTTGCAACGCGCGAAGGAGGCTTTCAGCCAGCTAGAGGCAGGTTCGCAGGCTGATATTGCCAATTGGAAAATGTACATGACTTCAACCACCAGAGAATTAGATACCATGTACAAACGATTAGGCGTGAAATTTACAGAATACAACTATGAATCAATGTATTCCGCATCCGATATAAAGAATGTAATAGATCAGTTGACTGCCAAGCGAGTTCTGATGAAACTCAATGATGGCAAGCAAGTCGCTAATATAAACGACAGAAGAATATCAGTGATTAAGTCAGATGGATCAACTTTATACCTTACGAGAGATATTGCGGCTGCTATTGATCGGCAGAAGAAGCACAACTTTGACAAAATGTTCTACGTTGTGGATAACGGACAATCGGATCATTTTCAAGCATTGAAAGGGATTCTAGGGCAAATGAGTATGCCATGGGTTAATAAGTTACATCACGTTAAGTTTGGAAGGATAAAGGGGATGAGTACACGCAAAGGTAATGTTGTGTTTCTAAGTGATATTCTCGATGAAACGCGGGATTTGATGATTGAAAGACAACTTAAGTCTCCAAGTAAGTATATAGAGTAGGATCTTATTTCTTTTCAAATAGATGCTAGAGATACAAATTGGTCAAATTCTAGCAACAAAAGCATCAATAACGGACCAAAAGACGTCTGATATTTTGGGCATTTCGTGCGTAATTATCAATGATTTGAAACAACGAAGACAGAAAGACTATGACTTTTCGTGGGAGCGAGCTTTGCAAGTTCAGGGTGATGGTGGCGTAAAGTTGCAGTACACGCACTGCCGTTTATGCAATTTGCAGAGGAATTGCGGTGTCTTCGCGGCCGAATATTGCTTACCGCAGATGATACAAGAGCCAGAAGCTCTGGCCCTTGTTAAGCAGATGGCGAAGTTTCCGGAAATCCTCGCTCAATCGGAGCAACAACTTGAAGCCTGCATCTTAGTTACTTACCTATTTCATTTATGGTACGTCATTTTTGGTAAATGTAACAGATCAGCCAGATTTTGATTTATCTATCAGTGAAACGAAAAAACTCACGTAACATAACCTTGATATGAATCTATACTATTTGAAACATAACCTTAAATATTGCTTAACCTTGTATAATCTCTCTATTTTCAGCCATGATATAAGCAAAGCGCTGAAAATCCTAAAGGTGAAAGATCAGGATGCATTGCTAGCCTCGCAACGATTGCTTCTCTTCAATCGTGCCCGGGAAGTGCTACATCAAGGAATGCTCATCTTGGGACTGCAGCCTTTACGGGAGATGTAGGAGTTTGCAGAATTCACAATAAACACTCAATCATACATTTTTTGTCTTATATCAAACACTGCATTAACTAGTACATGTCTCATTGTAAATTTTACATTAACGCTTCTTCCAAGTGTACTTCTTACGTGCACCAGGTTGACCAGGCTTCTTCCTTTCTCTCGTCCTAGGGTCACGAGTTAACAGACCAGCTAAAATATTTGTTGTATAAATTTAAATAAACATGTGAATAATTTACGTACCTATACGCATTTTTTCAACCATCTCTTCATCCACGAAACTCCTCAGACCCATGGAAATTCCCCAACGAATGGCACCAGCTTGTCCGGATGGTCCACCACCCTCCACTTGAGCTTCAATATTCACCTTGGTATGCATTTGTGTAAAAATCAACGGAAATAGAAGCTGAAATTAGGTTAACACATTATTTAGTGCATGTTGAGGTTAAACATTTACAACCAAACTTTAGATAACCGTCAAGGCTGCACGAAAATATGTACGCTTGTTATTTAATTAAACTTTATTAGTAGACTTGGTAAAGTTAAAACGTAAGATTGTATTTACAAGTAAACAAGTACACCTATATCTAGAGATAACACTAATTAACTAATATCACAAATATAAAATTCTTGGAGAAAGGCACGGGGAAAATTCGTTTGCTAGAAATATTCTTTTATCTTTTTTTATTTTATTTTGTGATTTCGTGAGGATTTACTTCTTGAATTGATTCTAGAAATTCTATCGTAGTATAAATTTTGATATAAACATAAGGCATAAGTGCGCAAAAATTAGCGAAAACGCGTTTGCACATCGTCAGCAGTTCGTGGCGTTCGGCGCCGCTGCGCCCCTTTGTGCGAGCGCGCTCAGCAATTGTTCAATCACATGCTGATTGTTCGTGAGCACATTCTTCAACTCTCTGATCTCGCCACTTAAATGTTCAATTTGCTCGCTGCTTTTCTCGACTTTGCTCTGCAGCGTCGCCATGCTGCAGCCGTAATCGGCGAGTATCTCGCTGCCCTGATCGGCGATGATATTGTTGTTCATCCACTTCTTATGCGCTGTGTAGGTGGAGACATGCGTGCCTGCTGAAGAGATCGTATGACCATAATGTTTCCGTTGTTTCGCAATCTCATGAGCAGCCTTCAGGATATCCCTAGGCAGGCGCTTCTCGCGAGGATTCAACGGTTTCACATTGAGCACTACCCTGTACGCCTTGGGTGATACCAACGCCGTCCAATGTAGCAAATTTAGTAAATACTGCGGCAGATAACCATTAAACAACGCCAACTCCATATAAGAGATCAGCTTTGTCTGTCGTACCAACTTGGATAAACCTGCCGTCTTCTGCAGCCCTTGAATATCATGTACGGCAATACCGACGAGCAAATTCATCAAGATCACCGTAACGAAGAGAAGGAATAGAACGAATGTGACCTGAGCGCTAATCTCCAACAAGAATGGTGGATCTTCAGGATCGTCATCAACCAATAAATCCAAGCTCAACTCCCCCGTCATCATCACTAACACTGTTATGAGCCCAATAAACGGATTAGCGAACGTCGACGAGTCGGGGAAGATGACGCAAAAGCTGATTGTAAACCCGATGAGTAAACACGAATAGGCTAGCAGCAATTTGGCGAACTCCCCCTGCACCCGCGTGTACATAGCCACATAGGATCCGAAAACGGGCAATTGGCCAATCATCAACATCAGATTGGTCCAACCAAAGAGCACTGCGAAGGCTCCAACATGATTCTGCCACGTGTATGTCCTCCCTGTATAGATAAACGAAATCACAAAGACGCTAGCAATCACAGACCACTCAATAATATTCTCTGGATGTGATAAATATTGTTTAACAGTTGGATAACCGGCGATACCATAGACTTTTCTAAGAATCTCACAACACGTAATCCCGACGAGGACAAACCATTGCATTTCGATAACAAACGGGTTATTCCGCAACATATGTCCCATCATAGATTTTTTCTCGCATAACTCAATGACATTCTGCGGTTGGCTCTCGTTCATGTTCTTTCCATGATTATAACAGTTATGGGCCAATGCCGTTAGAACATAGAGTGATAGACTGAGAATAAATATCAAACAAAACAACATACGGGCAATGTAAAACTTCCTAATCCGTTCCCATTTCAAATAAAGGAATGCAGAACATAGAGGGTGAAGGAGGACTTCTTTCTGACCCTCGTCAACAAATGTATTCAGAAAACTAATCTCTCTTGGGTGGCAATGTTGAAGTATGCTTCGGAAGTCAAGTCGAAGTTCCACTTCTCGGTTAGATGATTCTGGATGATGGTGTAGGCTAATCGCCGAATCCAGTTTCTGGGTGACCATAGCTAGGGAAGCTGGTGTCTTTCTTGTGATAATACCCAAAGCAGTCATGCCGAATTTTGATTTCGCTGTTACATCAGCTCCATGGTATATCAACACTTCGACGCATTGACTAAGTTCATTCAGAGCTGCGATGTGTAGAGGTGTGTAGCCATATTGATCCTTAAAGTTAACATCAGCACCCCAGTTGATTAGGATCTCAATGATATCATACGAACGCGTTGCTTTTCCAACGGCAGCATGAAGGGGTGTCCGTCTATCAACATCCGGGATATTCGGATCAGCATTTCCCTTCCGCATCAAGTTTTCCACACAGTCAAAAGACTGGGCTCGAGCTGCCAAATGAAGTGGTGTCTGTCCACGGTGATTACGAACATTTGCATCTGCACGCTTCTCCAGGAGGATCTCGATGCACTCTACATAGCCTCCTTCGGCAGCTAGATGCAACGCTGTTAGATTTTTTTCCTTCGTTTTGGCATTTACATTATTTCCTTTTGCCTCCAACATGATTTTCAAACACTGCGAGTGTCCCAGGTCCCCAGCAAGATGAATTGGTGACATTCCTGAATATTCCACTTGCCCTACATCTGCACCCTGCGCTGTGAATAACCGCACGCAAGCAATCGCATTCGCCCGTACCGCGCAATGCAATACACTCTCATGACAATTGCTCGGGTTGTTTGTCAAAGCGCTCACTTTAGCACCGCTACTCAACAGGATCATTGCTGTTTCTGGACTATCCCCAAACGCGGCACAGTGTAACGGGGAATATGCCTTATACGTTGCATTCACATCCGCACCCTGCTGAATCAAATACTGTGTTCCTGCAATATCCCCACTAAACGCAGCCAGATGCAAAGCACTCAGACCCTGATTCGGCTCGTAGTAATTCAACTGTGCACCCAATTCCATGAAACCTTCCAAAATATCCCAACGCTTCATAAACGACGCCCACAGAAACGCAATGTTCACCTCTACCTTCGTAGCCCCACAGAACGCCTCCGTCAGCGTCTCCTGCTGGATTTTCTTACACTCGATATCATCGAAGAGCTGATGGCGACCCGAGGAGCTCTTCAGGTGCTCGAGAAGATTCATCTTGATCGTGTCGTGACATATTTGCACAGTGAGCTCGTGGTTCATCGAAAACTCCTCGAAGCTCTCGTAGATGTTGGGCGTGTGATCAGCAGGCGGCGACGGCCCGCACTCCATGTACTCAAAGTCATCGGAAGGATAGTCCTCTTCGAGCATCTCTTCAGGATCGCCGCGGTTACGCTTCCACTTGATGAGCATCGACGCCGTGGGTGTCTTATACAGGGGGAATGACTCCACCTCCGCGTTCACGCTCACCGACCGCCCCAGTTTCTTGCTATTCGTGTGGTTCGAGTCTTGGAAGGCTAGATTGTCCATCTTCAAAATTGAGCTGTCTTTCGATGCGGACACCATTTATTACTCTAGCCACGTATCCTATAATTTCGGACAACCACCGTTAGGCACCGCAAAGTGTATTTACGATCAACCATGACTCATCAAAGACGAAGAAATTTTGTTTATTATTCGCACAAAATCGCAAACAATTCAGGTCAGTGTCTCTATTTTCAACAACCGTGTCTCAGTTTGCAGCATCGCGTGCTACTTTTCATTATTGTTTTTATTTGATTAACGACTTTAGTTGCTAACATATTATTTGAACAAATTCAATTTTCACGCTTCAATTATACACTTCATCTTAAAGTCGTGTAAGTGTGGTTCAATAAGTTAACGACCTCTTTTTACCAACGCAAATTTATGTTCTTTCACGCATGACATACTTTACGAAATTCGCTTAAAATGCTCATGATGCTTCCGTATTTATTTAAAATTGTATATGTATAAACTAATTTATATTATAAAGAATCTTCATGTTGCTAAGATGACTGTTTCATTTATTATACGATATGTACATTCTTCCTCCGTTAAGATTGCTGAATTTACCGACATTTGATGGAATGTTTAATATTCTCAGTGACAATGTAATCATCGAGCATGTTTGAATTTAATATTTAATTCTCTTGAAATATTCAATATCTTAAGTATTTGTTATTGTCAAGAAGCAAATGTATTTTTAATTAAACTAATTTTAAAATGTACAATCAACAATTACTCTTTGCTTCAGTGAAGAATATAATTTTTCTTCAATTTCACAACTTTTGTATTCATCCAAGGCTGTAAAATTTCTAAATAAATCGACATTGAACATGTCATTTATCAATATATAGTAATTCTTAGTAACTATGGAATAAAATACAAATCGCAAAAAATATATCTATCACCGGTTGTATACATGCCATGTTATCTTCCTCTTAAGAAACTTCAGTACAAAAAGTGACTCACTTCTTTTACGCTTTAAGTGTATTGGTTCTTTTCTCAACCTGTTACATCTACGCAGAAAATTAGAATAATTACACGCCTGAATTAAATTAAAGTTCATTCTTACACATTGACATTGACTCGCACGCAGCCGCAACGACATTGATTGATAAATCAATCCCGGAAATAGCGAGAAAAAAATTGCAGGCCCTGAAAACTTGATTGCCACATCGAAATGCTAGGTGCGGACAAGCATAAAGAACAATCGTAATTGTCTGCGAAATTCATACGCATCTGACGATAGTTACCCAATCGCCAATCAATGATTCATTTACCTAGGTTGCGCAATAAATGCGCATCAATGACGCTAAAAATATATGCAGTGAATAGCGCAGACATTTGGCACACTGCGCCGTCGCGGTAGCTCTCAATTGCTCCTTTGAGTCCTCGGCCCAGCAAAAGAATAATAGCCGAATTAAATCAATCGAGTGTTAGTAGCTCAGCAGGACAATTGCGCGAAGTGCACGAACGCGCGGATCATCGTGCAAAACATTCCAGAGCGGCCTGATCTATATATGTATAAATTCTCTCTCTTGACGCAACCTTGGGCTGCGTAAACACAAGTAAGCGTCCGGCTACCAAAGAGATGTATGCGTACGGTTCAATTTCGGGAAAGTTTGGTTTTATTTGAATGATGCAAGAAGCACATACTTTTCACGCATTTGCGTTGAGGTATCAAAGTTGACGGCGTGCAGATTAAGTTGTTTATGCGCCCAACCGGATATAAAATTCATATTTTGATTTCGTGACCTTCCCAATCAATTAACAATAATGAAAGTAACTTGCGCCGAACGCATTCTTCTACTTCTATACCTAGAAACTTTTGTTGAAATTTCTTCGATCAGTCACGGTCTCGTATATTTGTCAACTTTATCTTTATCAGGGTACTCACCATTTATTTAAACGCAGCACTTTCACATGCGGAAGCGGTCACCACCTGCGTATCTTTCGCACTTGACGGACAATGCAATTAACTGTTTCGGACGCATCCTATTTCCCTCCACAGAGTTTGATGTGTCGCACCGTTTTATCAATTTTATTGTTCGTGGATTTACGCTTTTTTACTCGCGTAAAAGTTTACTTAATTACTCGAGCAGTAATTAAAAGTTTTGGAATAGTTTTCAAACAATTTTTTTTCTAAAAACTTTCTAAAACTTATTTATTTTAAGATGTTTTTCGTCTGTAATTTATATTTGTCGATGTGAAACACGTCGCAAATTTCTCGTCGACGAATCGCACAATTCAAATTTGCGCTGCCGGCGTTGTGACAGCGCAAACCACCAACGTAAATCGTAGATTGGTAAATTAGGAGCTTTGTGGCGCACGTTCACGTGTTGCATGTGTGCGCACGAGTATTCGACAAACTCGCGAGACGCCGTTTGACGGTGATTTCGACGGCGACGCTGCTTGTGGTGGAAGCGTTCGCGCAAAAATGTTGCTACTAAAGTTTAATAACGCATGCTTTTTGTATTTCTCCACACGGGCCTACAAGTGGGGGAGATCACTTCTTTCCTTGTTTTACTGCTTTACGCCAAACAATTTCAAATACTGGCGTAAACAACACAAGTTCGCACAAATTACCATAAATTATATAAAATTAAAAACAGACATAATCACATCGAATCTTTAAAAATATCATATACCATGTCGATGTTATTCAGTGGTTGGATAATTTAATTTAATTATAGGACAACAATGGATTAATCCATTGTTCCTTTTTGTCCTTTTTTAATTGAAATATTCGATTTGAGTTTTTACATTTGGGATGTAATCATGTAGCAAATCGAATTTGAATGTCAATGTTACTGAACAATTGTGGAACAATGTTTGTTGCTTCGCGTTTGTGTTGTTGCATCATTTTTGGTAATTATGTGCCGACGTCGACCATAATTACACACAATAAAACTAGCGTAATCTTGGTTTAACTGCCCCAATGGCAAATAGCAGTATAAAGGTGTAAACCAGTCACACGGTAATTACAGAAATTGAGGGTTTGTGAGATGAAAAAATTAAAAATCATATGACTTACTTGCTCGCGGCAGGAGGTATCTTCAAAATAGCTTATGTCCTGACCGTTGATAGATACAAGGCCGGTTCCTGGACTGCGAACGGTGACATGACCACGGGCATTCTTCCGTAAACATTCTGGAACATTTATATGTAATAATGAGAGGTTTATGACCTGCATGATAATGTTCTGAAGTAGGCTTAAAGTATTGTACTTCTTAGAATTCTCTTAAAATATGCATTAAATATAGTTTAAGTGAATTCTAATTAGGAATATCCGTATTTTTAGTGTTGAGAGCATGTAACAAGAAATATCGAATAAACCTATGGATACTGAATGGTACAGAAAGTATCGAAAACGCTTCTAGGGCCGCTAATAGATGGCCATTTTGAAAAATATTCACATGCATTTCGTAATTGTTTAAAACAATGAAACATCCCATTTGCAATAAAACTATCTCTATGTGTGAAGTTTCGCACACATAGATGGCGTCCCTTGGAAAAGTATCGAAAGATACTGAATTCAATATTCAAAGTTTTTGATACTTTTTTAAAGTTCAGTAAAATAGTTTTAAAAATATACGGTTATAAATTTCCAGAATTGATTTTGCATAGAGTGTTTCTAACGATAAATTAAAGCATAATACTGCATCAACACTATTAATAAACATCTTATGCTGCTTGCAGTCAACAATTAAACAGAAGCAATACAAAAATAGTCATAATTACCATAAGTAGTAATAAAAGCGCTGCCATCAGGCTCGTATTGAGGTTTAGGAATTTCAGTGCTTTTTGTTTGACTCATCAGTGGCTTTCTGAACTGTTGGATGAATTCACCGACCCGATACGAATACGGCAGCGCAAACAAACGTTCCATGGTGGTAACGAATGAGTTGTACTGCTTTTCGGTTATATTCTCTACCAGTTTTTTCTCGAGACTTACTTTATCCAACCATTGGTAGCCGGACTCGTCGCTATACAAGGCCATCGCAGATAATTAATACACAAAGCAACATTAACATAATTTAATTGTTTACGACTTACAGTTGCAAATTGGTATCAGGCATGTTGTTTTTCCGTATCATTGTATCTTCAAATCTGGTGCATTCATTCATGTGATGAACTGCATCCTAACAATAAATGTTAATTAAATAAATTTCGTTGTTACTAAAAATTAAACTTACATAAAGCAACTGGTAGAAGTTAGGCGTGGAAGTGTAGAACAGAAAATGATGTGGCCTTCCCATTTCATCAAATTCAGCAGCTTTTCTCGCTGGGAAAATCTCCTCTGGGGGCTTCATAATTGGACGCGCCCTCTTCTCAAACAGGCCGGATGGAAATAGATATGCTATAGCTTCCTGCAATTGGAGTTGTTAATATTTAAGAAAGTTAATTATATAGAAAAATATACATCAACGTCTTCTTGCGTAAAAGTCTCCGGATTTTCGCCCATCATATTTGCTAAATGCCTTTTTCCGATTCGGTACTTATCCTGTTGATTTTTCATAAATTCGTCATGTTCTCGAGCACGTTCTAAATAGGCTTTCATTGCTTTAGAAATTTCCTTTTTGGGTTGTTCATCTTGAATTGATTCCTTTGCCGCTGTCGTGGAAGAGTAAACTTTGGTCTGTAAGTTTTAAATAGTTAATTAACGGAAAAATAAATAAATTAATAGATTACGTACTACACTGGAGATTTGCCGGTTTACCCTCAAATAATTACGAGCTAATTGTCGCAACATTTTAAATAATTATATAAATTTGGTAAATTTATATGTTCTCTATAAATGTAACCTTCAAAATATACACATGTAAAGTTTAAATAAATATTCAAGAGATGTCGTATGGCGAAGTCATTTTTATTATTTTACTTCGCTTGTTGAAACTAGATGTCGCTACGTGTATGATTTTAATAAATTGCATGGATGTATTGAGCAGTTATCGTTCTTTTACAAACCATGTGTGAGAATTTATTTTTAACCATCTATGAAATTAAATTAATTTGTGTTTTCTTTTATTGTGTAAACTTGTAAAAATTACATTTTAAATTTACAAATGAAATGCTTAAAGAAATATCCAAGAGATGTCGGTAGGTTCTTTATTTTTTTAAAATTTACTTCGGTACAACTAGATGTCGCTAGGTGTATGTTTGAAAATATTACTCTCCATAAATCTATTCAAAAAGTTTTAGTTTTGCAAATCGCAAAACTTCACTTGAGATAATTCAAATTTGTCTCCTATTTAATTACATTCATTTTTGTTGTTTCACTTCTTTTCTGTGTGATATGAACTCGGGGTATGTTATTTTTTAGTTTAATATTTCCAACAATATCGTAAATTCCAGGGCGTTACATTGTCGCCGTGGAATAAGCTACACTTGTAGAGTTTCACACCGCGTAAAGTGCATAAACTAACACCTAAGGTAATCGATTTACGTATTGAATGGCTGCCGCCTGCCGTCGTCGTTTTGCCGCCGGCGGCAATGACGGTGGCGGCGCTCCAACGTAAATGCGACCTGCATAAACGCCTTTACGATCATTTCCCTTCACCCACGCATATATATCGTTGTTGTCCTTTACAACATCCTCACGTACGAACCATCGCAAGCATCTGGCATAAGTTACACAGCATACGCCAGTCACCATAAACGGAGCATAATGTATGATGCTACATAAACCTAAATATAATCTAAACTAAATTTTCCCAACATAATATTTAAGACCACTACTTAATCAGAATTCTGCACTATTCTTAAATACTTTTAACACAAGAGAAATAAACGTAACCTAATATATTGTTGATGTAAGAAGCCATTGTTCTAAACTACCTATACTCATTTATATTATTACATTTATACAATACATAATTTAAAATTTACATAATTTATTAACTATTGTAACATGTAGGGAGAACTTAAAACTTTAGCAAAACCTAATAACTCTCCTATAAATGCTCAATCAATCATTAAACAACGAGCATTCAACTAATGAACACAACTAACCTAGATTGCAGTTTAAATAATGAATACCAGGAAATTTATGATTAACAACAACTGAAGCGAAGAAAAAGTACGTGTGTAGGTAAAACACCTACAGGCTTACTTTTTTTTCTAGTTTTGCAAACAACAGAACACAAATAGCTTTTTATTCACTAGTAGTCACTTCTTGCAACTTCTATGTAGCGCTTTGGGTGCACGTTTTTGTAAAAGCAAGTTTTGAGCGGTTGAGTGATTTTTCATGTGTAATCCGACGAAATTCGTTCGGAAGGCCATTTGTGAATTCAAAATTCCGATAACGACTGTTTGAAAACCTATATGAAAATGCCTTCACCAACATCCGTATTATTTTCAGGTTTTATAGTAGAAGCCTGCAAACCCCGGAAGGTGCTCACATTAAACATTTGTAAGCCAGTGGGTAGAAGTGTTTGAGGTACTCTTTCATTTAATGTATTAATTATGATTTTAAGTTGTATGAACGAATTACTGCAAATCGTTCTAATTCCAATATTCATTTAAAAACACCCGGTATAAGAGAATTAATATAATCTAGCCTCTATTTGAGTGAATATACCGAGTGAGTATTTTAACATGAGCACTTCAAATATCGCGAGAAATAAGCCCGCTGCGAAAAACCTACAATTTTTTCGTCGAGGGCTTATTTCGCGAGAAATTCGAAGTTTTCACTTAAACAAACTTTCCTGTCATATTAAGAATAAGTTTAATAAAAAGTATAACGAATACTTATTCTAGATTAATACTTATATTACTCTATATGTAATTAGCATTATCCGAAACTAAAACTAACAAGAGGCTTTCTCGCATTGTCCGCCTTTGGTTTGAATGACAATTTTTGTAGGTGTAGTTCATATAATTTTTTTATAAATAAAACAATATAGGGTCAAATTTAAACCCACAACAAGTTGTTCTCAGTCAACAATTAGAAATTTTAAATTTATTTAGATATTCATAATTTAATATATCTAATATCTAACATGTCTAATAAAAGCATTCATCATTAATTGAAATTAAAAATTAATCAAAGTTTGAACTATTTTGATTTACAGACTCAGGAGTAATGGATCTACGAAAATTCACCGCTGTAAAATCACCGTCGTAAATTCACCGCGGTAAATTCACCGCTAAGAAAATCACCGCTCTCCGTGTCTTCTTAATTTCGCACTCTTTAATAACAATTGCCCCTAAATGAGCAACTTCTTCTGCCCTGTATGAGTTTCAATCATTTTTAAGGAATATCTCGCAATTAATTAGTAAATAAGTTCAATCAACAACGGTTTGATAACCCATGATACACATTGTCACCAAAATGTTCTGTATATATACTCATATTTCACAGTTGGTTTATTTTCATTACGATTATACAATAATATGTTATGAATCTGATTGTCTTAACTTGGACACCTTCGTTTTAGACATCAATTTCATTTAAATTAATTATATATATGCACGTAATACTTTTGTTTAGGGAATAATATCCGCTATAGGCGCAATGTCCCGGGCACCACCCAATCCCCGCGGTGAGTTTTTGCGCGGTGAATTTTCGTAGCGGTGAATTTACAAGCGGT
Organism: Weissflogia rhopalogaster; assembly: GCA_019419845.2. Lineage (NCBI taxonomy): Eukaryota > Metazoa > Arthropoda > Insecta > Coleoptera > Staphylinidae > Weissflogia > Weissflogia rhopalogaster. Next base: position 15,645 of record WSZQ02079164.1, read on the forward strand.
GATTGTTCCGCGGTGATTTTACTAGCTATTTACTAGGAATATTAATTCGTACGTAATATAAACTATATTAACCTTAGGTTACTTAATGAATCTTAACCTGTTTTTGTGTGAATTTAAATATATTTAATCTATATTGAAATTTGAAGCATATTCATCTAAACATAACGCGAAATTTACAAAATTTATGAACTATGATGACTACCGACCCCTCCTTGACAACCGCCTGCGAGCGATTGTGAAACGACGAACCGATGGTGAAGAACGAGCGTTTCGGCGGCGGTGGCAGCGCGCGAGCGTGGAGAGAGCGGCGCGGCGCACGGCGTCGCGATGCCGGTCTCCTAATCGATATAACAGTCTGACACAAGTCTCAACATACACGCACGTAGGCGGCAGACACATATATACCTTCAGCCACGTACACACCCACAGCCGTGGCGGCAAGCGCGTGTACGCATCCCATCAGCCTGCCCGCCGCCGCCACGATCTACGGCGCGCCGCCTCCAGTCGATATATTAGTACAACGCTGGGCGCAAAACTACGGCCGCCGCCGAAACCATCAGCAAATTTAGCGGCGCCCGGCATCGAGTCGGATTTTTACATTTTTCCGTTCGTTTGTTTCGCTTTGCACGTTGCACGTCGGGGGCGTGCTTTGTGGGGTGCTCGAGTGTTGTGCTACATTCGCCGAAGGGATTCCGCCATCCCGTTCGTCGGTACACGGTGTCCTGCAATCCTGCAATCACATAACCTTAAAGGAAAAACAATCGTGTCAGTGAACCCCGCCGGCAACCAAGGACTAATTTTGACAGTGTTACTGGGTGTGTGGGATTGCGGTACTCCTGCTTTTATGAAGAATAAATTCACGAAAGTCCTGCAAAAATTTTGTTTTTAACGAATAAAAAGCGAACCCTTAAAGTGTGTTCTAACGTGGCTCCAAGGTGACTTGTTTTATTTGTTTCTACAATGTGTGACTGAAATGTCAAGTGGTTCCAATGATTGCGGTTATTTCAAATTTTGTGCGCTAGCAGGATTGTTCCATCTCAACATTAACCCTTTCGTTGCTTAACCAGACAGCGAAGTAGGGTAGAACCAATTTTAACCACGCCTGAATCGCCACTTAACCGAAAATCGTCCTCTTAATTGTTTTGTTTCTCAGTTAAAATTATTTTCCTTCTTCAGATTTAGTTGATCTAAATTGCTAAAAGTTTTCTATACCTTCAAGAAAATCCTAAAGTCTGAAACTTAAACAATGTGAAATTATATCCTTATCCTCTTCGTGACTTTATAAAGTGTTCCTTTCCATCCACAAGATTCTGAGTGCTATAAAATAAATTTATATAATATAATGATTTATTAAATAAGTTGTTAAATGACAATAAACTAAGTTTTCCTTACTGTCATCTAACATTATTACATTAAAACTTTGATTATTCTGCGACTACTGGAAATCTTGAACATCATTATTAAGAAGGTAAACGCCTATTAACTTCCACATTCTATATGATAATTAATTAAAATTTAATTAATGTTCACATCTATACAGAAGACATGAGATATTTTTTGCAATAATTTATCGCTTCATAAATGTGCATGTATCCAAATGAGGTCGATTAATTATGGACGTAATGAGAATGAAAAACAGGGATGACGAATTTTAATTATAAATTTAATAACGTTTAAATTTCCGTTTAATTTGTAATGAATTTGTAGCGAAAATATGTGTTTTTGTGGTTAATTATCTTTTAATGGATTTTCGCTATTCTCGCAATTCACTAATTATATTGTTTTCCTATTTTTGCACAGTAGCAAAAAATTTGCGGATATTTCGTTGCAGAGTTGGTGGCGTAGTTTTGTGCTATTTTGGCAGGTTGCCAAAGTGGATGGATGTGCATTCTAAGCCAATGAATAACAATGTGCCGAATGTATTCTTAGTTATAAAGAAGTAGAGAATAGTTTAGAACATTAAAATATTTTATAGATAATAATCAATTGGTTACTAGTATATTTTCGGAAATTTATATTTAGTGGTTGAAAAGAATAAAACATATTTTGATTTGGGGTAGAATTTTGGCATTGCTGCCAATATTTCCGGGATAAAACATTGGAAAATTTTTTTTTTATGATTTTCCACGAAAAGCAAAATCTATCCGGATTGTGAGCATCATTCAAACCTGTCCTGGTTTCTTTCTTGTGCTACTGAAGTTGAGGATTTAGGTGATCTATTTTAGGATCCTCTCTTTTTCTTGATTGTTTTTTTCGATGACTATTTA
>WSZQ02079164.1:42108-52882 GCA_019419845.2 Weissflogia rhopalogaster
CGCGTCTTATCAAGTTTTGCAAAAGTTCCTACGTATTTTCTTCATTCATTTATGATTTTATGGAATTTCAAGATTATGTTAATAAAAAATTAGAGATGATATTTTTGAAGTAAAACTTCTATAGGCGCTTGACATGGGGAGTAAACTGGTGAATTTAGACGGTAAACAGCTCAGAAACCAACAATCGGATTTCAACTTTTCTTTTTTATTAATATGTGCCTTGATTCAATTCGAAAGATAGCTAGTTTATATTTTTGTTCTGTGGCGTTTGTCTGAGATATTGATAGCCTTTGTAAATATTTCATTCTAAAAGTTAGAGAAAAACAGTCCAATATGGAAATGAATATAGAATATATAATTACCGTTGACATTTCTCATCTTTATCAAAAAATACTCTAGGAATGTCTGACAGTTATCTTTTCACGCATATGTGCAAAGCATCTCGAAGGTGTAAAATTGCAAATCTCACTGGCAATATCATTAGCTATCAATTACAATCTTCCGCGTGATTCATTAGCCGCAAAACCAAACAGCGTGCTAATAGGGCCGTGGTCGTGTGCTGCGATGGCTGAAGCTGATGCTGAACTCTTGCGGGTAACTGGTAACGAATGTCTTCATAGTTGCGCGCGCCAACATTTGATACCTCTCTGAAATCGCGCACGGCCGATCTCCAGACTCTGGCAAAAAGGTATTGCAAATTATGCGCGCTTGAACGGTACCTGGATGCATTTATCTGAGCAGTCACATGCACAGCGACATACATACATTTATATATGCACGGGTAGATGGTGATGAGTTATGACGACGGAAAAACAGTTAGAGTGCGCACCCGAGCGCTGCCTTCAATTAATACATCAGCGTAATTAACTGTCTTTCGCCCGCCGATGCACTCTGGGCAACTGTTTTTTATTTTGTCTTCCCTTTTTACAAGATTTACCTGCGTACCCGGTAGGCGCGTAATTACGCACGCCCGAAACAATGGCGATGTGCGCGTTTCGCCATGATTACAATTAATGGCAAATATATGAATATTGTTTTCGGACATGCGCTTGCGGTGTACTGAATGCGCATGCACCAATGCATAAATCATGTTCGCATGCGCAGATTGCATGTGTATCGTAAGATTGCGTGATATTTCAAACTTCGATAATTTTCGATTTGGCATACGGCTCCATCTGTTTTTCAGTTTTTCAGGGCATGCCTTTCTTTCTTGACCGTAGCGCAGGTAATTTGTCATAATCTGGACGAAAATAGGTGTGAACTGTGGTTAGGATTATTTTCGGCAATTGAAAGAAACATATCTATGGCACGTGGATGGTAATTTGTAAATGAATTCAATGTTGTTATCGCGGAACGCGCCTCGGACGCCACAAATGCAACATGTTCGTGCTAAATAACCATTAATCACGCTGCAAAATAAATGAATGAACGCACAATGTTGCAAAGTGGTTGGTGAAAAATTGCTCATTGCTACTCGTAGCCCGAGAGCGTTCGGCTAACCTGCAGTGATGTGTGCTGCATAAACTCGTATAAATAATCGCTATTAACAAACACGCGTCGCGCATAAAAAAGCGCGCCCGTATTGCGAACTTTGCAAACACAACCCGCCTTACTCGGTAATCAACGTATTAATCAATCCCATTAAAGTGCTGTTCATTTAATTTAATTATGAAGAACACAATTATAGTTAAAAATACGGTTATGACCTGTATGCAGGTGAAAAAGTCATTAGAAGTCATTACTTGTAATGTAGTCTTTTAATTGATTTTCTGCTGACTGTGATATTCTAAAAAGCGGTAGCGCGCTGAACTAGTCACGCGTAGGTTGTAAGTTCCAATCCGGCCGGGGGCATTATCTTCTTTTGTAATTTAAGTTATGACCCCTTAACAAAAATCATAATTAAGATGTTTTACTTTTGAGGTTTATAAAGCATCAAAACTTAAATTCTTTAAATAAATCGGTACCATATTTGGCAGAATTTTTGTAGAAAATTACTTCAATTCAACCTTATTAACTCTTTAAACGTTACTAATTGTTAAACTATCATAATGTAATTCCGCTGCCTTAGAACGTTTAAATCATATTTAGAACTACTAATAAATAATCGAAGTTGCCACAGAAATTAAAAAAAAAACAAAGAACTAAATAGAAAAGATTAAGAAATGGCCTATCTCTTAAGTTGAAGCAACACAAACATTAAAAAAAGAAAAATGTTAAAATCGGATTGTTAGTTTCTGAGTTATTCACCAATTTACTCCCAAGTCAAGAGCGCATATATGACTTTAACTTCAAAAATAGGCAACTGTTTAGTAACAACTTACCAGTATTAACACGTTAATCAATCCTATAAAAGTCATATACACGTAATTTAATAATCGGCAAGACAATTAACATAGTTAAAAATACCTGTAGTTCCACGTTAACTTTATGACTCTCGCGACATTATAACATTCACGATGCAACGTGTTATAATCACACGTAATTTCGTAGTTTCCTCGTAAAATTTGCATGTAATTGCCGGCGAGTCACGTAAAATTAATATCTCGTTGTGACGTGCAAGTATCTTCTAGCCATAGTAGCGCGATTGTTTGCCGGCGAAATTGACTTGGAAGGCAAGCATGCCGTCAGTAAATTCATTCATCTGCATGTTTGTAACTTTTTTCCATCACATCATCGCCGTGTTTGACTTCAGCTCGGGAGGAAGTTAATGTAAATATAAACAGAGCACGTGCTGTGTGCGGTGGGCGCGCGCACTCGAACTAGCGAAGTTTTAATGCAATTTACATTTTTAATGAAGTGAAATGCATGGGTGGTGTAAGTGCAGCCGAAATAAAAGCTGGCTGGTTGGCGCTGAGGTACATAGAAGCGACGGTCGATTTATCATGCTTGGACAAACAGGTATCGCTGAAATTTTCGCCAGTATCGGAGTGATGGGGTCATTAATTTCTAACGAATAAATATTGCTGTGGTAAGACCGGAAACGTACCATACTGCTTCCGTTTATCGAACGCTTTTAAAGTGCATCGATGCGTGTTAAAAATAGAATAAATTGCCTTGAAATTTAATGAATATTTGAGTGTCATCAGAAATTTATTTGAAATGTTTTCTTGAAGAAATTATATCTTCAAAATGAGTTATTACAAATTATGTTTTGCATTGGCTACATGGCTCTCCGTCAATTATTTTTGCTTGTAAATAACATGCCTCACATGTATGTTGTTCGAAAGATATTCATATGATTAAGTTAACAAATATGAATTCCCATAAGCGAGGTTCATTTTTAATTAAATATTACACTTGAATGATACGTAGTATAAGAAACAATAAAACCTATTTGAAGTTGTAGTTACAAAATCTTTGACAAATCAGAAAATTAGCCCTCTCAGTTCAACATCATAAATTGCCTTGCTTTTTAAATGGGATACGCTGCTGCAAGGGTCGCTGCTACCTTCTTACCGGTATTTGTAAGAGCCTACTCATTGTCAGACAATATCAGGTTAGTGCGTCCTCTCCCTTTAACAGGGATAATTTTTGTGAGGCCAACTATGAGTTATCGCATAGTTTTCTCGTTAATATATGTTTCACTTGGTTTCCCCGAAGAGATTTCGGAAAATTGGCAGTCAACGTTGTAACAAACATTTCCCTGAATACAAAAAAAAAATTAGGATCTTAATGAATTAATTCACAAAAAGGTATGTAGAACAAACAAAATCCAAAATCCACTCAAAATAGATCATGTTTTAATTAGATTCATGACTGCCCTTTGGTTTACAAACACGACATTACTATCGTGACTCGTGCGTAATTATAATTGGCGATTTATAACCGATCATGATCGACCGTAAACTGCGCGTTCTCGTTCCGATATCGGTCTAATTCGCTGCGAATGCCAGCTAGCCCTACCCAGGTGGATAACAAAAGCAAACACTTTTGCTCCGCTTGTGTGTGCCGTGCCGTGCTTGTAGCTTCCAGATAAGTCCTCCATGTTTGGTATGGCCACACTGTGCGACGATAAAGGTTCGCGTCACGATTTGTTATGTCGTCATGTGGCAATCGCCATCCAGGCACGAGAGAGGAGTTTACAAGTTATGTATTTATCTAGTTAGCCGCCGGTGTTGCTGCGTCGATGCTGAGCTGCGGTGTTCATTGTTTACTTATTCATCAATGCAGTGACATTGACAATTGTGTACACTTCTCGGAAAATGCATGCATGGTCACAAGCGTGTTTGTCAACTGTATTAGAGTCGTCTTTCGAAGTTTTTTGGTAATTAAGTAAAACATTCCCAGAGCTTGGACACACACATTTACCAATTTTCATATAAAACTGAGAGGTCGACTAGATCTGGGACTAGGGTTAGGAGCTAGGTCTGGGGCGAGGGTTAATACTTGGATTAGGACCGGGTCTGTGGATAAGATTGGAACTAGAACTAGGTTTTGGACTAAGGCTAGGATTTAGCCTGGGACTAGGACTGAAACTACGGCTAGGATTGGCAAGAAAACTAGTACTAGGACTAGCTATAGAACTGGTAATGAGGAATTAAAAGGTCTAATGCGTTCGTTAGTTCAACGCAATACTGTTGCAGACTGATAAGGCAAAATTTGCGCGGATGAGAAGGAAAAAAGCGAGGCAATTTAAACAGGTACCGCTTATAACGAGGGATGGTCTCAAAGCTTTTTGGTACAACAATCAAAACCGCATTTAACTGGGCGTACCTGCATTATATAAACGGCCAAAAAAAGGATTTTTTCTTTTCGGAGTCGGTCTATCTTATATTAAACCAATTGAAACTATAGTACTATACTAGACTTTCTTTTACTGTCTCATTCCTGCCAGATCATATTTTAATTCCAGTTGGGACATAATTTAAGCATACCCAAAGTCCTTTCATCCCGACTTTGCTTTTCTTTCTGCTGCCCGTTACTGTTGTTTGCTTTGTTGTTCGGCTTCTTTTTCCTCATTCCGATTCCAATTTTCTGCATTTGGTCTTGCGTCTGTATCGGACGATCTCGGTCGCGTTTTTTGCGCCCCGTTCTGCGGTTTCGCGCGCTCGGCATCGATACCCATATTCGTATTCAATTGAAGCTAATGCGATAGAGGCGGAATTTATTATTAGTGCAGCATCGCGCGCGTGCATACGCAAATGCAGCGGCGAGCGCACAAAAACCAGATCGATTTTTCGTGCAGAAATGGCGATGTGTGTTCGGCTGTTTGCGATAGATTGTGCTGGGTTCTAGGTTTCGTTTAATGTGAATTTATGTGTCGTTTTGGTTGCAGCTACAAGGCACGTGTGGATCTGCTTTGAACAAAAAGAACCAACAACGTAGCGCATTATTTCCACCATTGAAATATCCTTATAATTCGGAATGGTGATTATCCCACGTGTGATTTGTGTTGTAGCATTCAATTTGCAATTAGTCGGTGAGGATTTATTGATGAGGAACCAGAAAATAATTCATGCCTTCGGTTTCTTATTATATGTTAAGTTTGATTGGGCTTTGTTAACACGTCGCATTTTAATGCAAATGAGAATTAAATAATGTCCTACCTGTGGTACGCCTATGCAGGTAGTTTGGGCATGCTTTACTATCAAATCCTATAATACTTAGTGATCTAAGTATTATAGGATTTGATCAATTTTAATTAGAGGTTAAACATATTCGTTTGTTGGTTATACCTCGGATGCAGAAGCAAAATTGTCGGTGCATGTATATATTGAGATCGTTTAGGTCAAGGTTGTTCTTGGGGGTAATTATGAATCCGGGTTATTTGAGTTTTGTAGAGTATAAACTCACAAAGAGGGTTTTATAAGTAATATGTCACCCAAGGGTCTCTTCATCTTAAGGTGTTTCCCAAATGAGAAGTTTAAATTAGAATACTCAAATTTTGATATCTCCCATGTAGGAAATTCTACTTGTTATTGTCTAGAAATATATCTAAGCATAAGTGTTTTCATCAGAAACTTGCATTTCCCAACGATATTAGAACGTGAGAACTGAAAAGGTCCGAACTGACTTTAATGATGCGATGCTAAACAACGCCTAGGATTTGTACTAGAGCAGTGACTAGTATAGAAACTAACAGTGTGGTGACGACTAGGATTTGAATTAACGCTATGAATTAGACTAAGGTTAGAATTGGGACTAGGGGTAGTATAGGGACTGGGACTTGAACTGGAGTAGGGTTAGGATATTGGAATGTTTCACAGGCACAAATACATTTTAGTACATCTAAAATTTCGCGGTACACTTTCAGAATTTCGTTGAGAATCACTGGGTTAGACATTAACGATCTGTCATTAAGGACTATGAAAGGATATTGTTCGTGGGTCTCGCGATATCATTCAATTATCTTCTTTTATTACATTTAATACAGACATACAAAAGAAACAATCTACACGTATTTTTTCCGGATAAAACAGGGTCGAGCTGAAGTTGCGCTCTGCTCTCAACACGCTCAGCAGCGTTGATACTGTTGCCACTCTCGTTATATTGGCGCGTAAAGCGTCAAATTCAAAATATTATTTTGATCTCGGATCAACAGCAACGGGTTAAAGCGCTGCACACCTATGGTAATACTGTGGCGGTCAATCATTGCCGCACAAGTATAAACATGAACATCCGCGTCAATAAACCTTAATCATCATCCGCCGAAATCATAATCGATCCGAGGCAATAACATCCGAAATGCTGAGGCGTCAAAATCGACTCGACTCGTCGATTATAGCTGACCCATTCCCGACAGAAGACAGTCAATCCTGGATTCCGGTCACGGTAGCCGTCATCACCTGCGACACCATCATTTGCAGTCAGCCGTCATCACCTGGAGGCCATCACAAACAACGAATCCACCATCATCTATATTCAGTCTGTTCGACACCGAAGTCTATCAACAGGGAGCTCGACACCAGCTGCCGCCACCAGAGTGTCCACCGTCACCGAGAGTCCTCACCGGCCGTCTCCCCCGACTACCCCGACGACAGCAGACGCCACCAGTGATTTCGCCACCGGCTTTCGTCATCGCCACTCGGATGTCAGCAATGACCTGCCCCGACGACCAGCGCCAGCCGTTCACCTCCGCCTGCTACCTCACAGGATCTCCACGCTAATCTCCTTCATTTCTATATCTTTACAACTTTTGTGGTACAAATAAATCCCACAATACTAAATCGTATTCAGTCATTTTGTGCTAAAAGCAGCTACAAATATTGAATATCATATATTTCTTCAGAATCTTTAATTTAAAATTACATAATGTATAAACATAAAATGAAATCCATGTTAGATATTCATCCAAACAACTTTACATCATCAATAATCCTATTTGCAGTGCAAATCGTGCACAAATTTCACAAGTGTACTTGCACTTCTGCTCTTCCTGACTTCAGCCAGCCTCACTGCTAGTGGGTAGCTTAAATAGCAAAATATCACCACCATATCAGCTATGCATGTTTACCATCACCATCATTGGCCATTCGGGCGATTTCCATGCAGACGTCGTAACATTTATCTGATTGGAATGCTGGCGGATTTCGCATCCGAAAGCTTCTTTCTTCTCTCAATTGCCTTGCTTGAATCCCCTGGTACTTCCATACTTACGACAGCCTCCGAAGAGGAAGCAAGCACCCTCTCTATTTGTGCTTGTGTACGTACACATCCATACACATGGCGAGTGTAAATTCAGGTGCGCATTGGCATTGCTCGCTCGACTTGCAGAACTGTCGCGCAAGAGGCAGATGCTCGCGGCAAGACCAGCCACCGACAACCGTCCTATGCAAATACGCGTTGTTGGCTAACAGCATGATTGTTCGAACATGTGTTGAATATTGAACTTATCGATGACAACCACTATCTGCACGCGCGTGTTGTCGCCCGTATAGATGTGAGGTTATTGGAGGTTATGTTTACTTGAACTAGAACTCAATTTACGGCGCAGGAGGTGCGTTTTGTGTAATTTATTAATTCAATATTCATGAATTTTAATTGGCTTTAATCGGATAGTCAAGGATTTTGTTGATGTTTGTTTGATGGAAGCTTTGCGTATTTGAATTTCTGGTTTAATACTTAATTATACGTTTCATTAGGATAATGTGACTAATTTAATTTATTTTAATTAGAAAACAATTTATTTTAAGTTGTTTAAATTAATTGTAGTTTCCTATTTTCCATTGCAAATTATGCTTGGCGTAATTTAATTTCAATTACTCAAATTCGTTCCTTCTATTCTAATTATTATCATTTATAACTGAATTAACTTTTTCAGGTGCATTGAGTTCTTGTCAACTCATTGTTAACTAGTAGGAACAGAATTAAGGCCTGAATCATGAATTGCTTAGGCAAGATCAAGCTAATTACGGAACGTGCATGAATTGTTTGCCTGTTATTTGAATAAAATTTATTATGTAGCCATATATTAAAGACTTACAAGGAGAGTATCCCAATTGTCTAACACGGAATTGAATGAAATGTTTTGTTCGTGTTGTACATACATAGAAATAATTTGTGTTAACGGGCGAAAAAGTTTTAAGCCGTTTCCACAAAAAAATGTTCAAAATTTGGTTAGGGTTTAACAGCAATATTCGCCGTATGAGTAACGTGGCATACCCGTCGACACGCCTGCATGTCCACCGACCTTGGGGCGCAGTCGAGAGCAACACGTTACTCATTCGGCGAATGTTGCGGTAAAAAGATATATATTCCAAACTTTGAAAATTGGCAAACGGCTGAAAACGGCGAAAAATCCCAGTAATACAAATTATTTCCATATATGTACTACGCGTACACAAAAATTCAATCATTTTCTTGATGGACATTTGAGATACTCTCCTTGTAAGACTATATGAAGAATAATTCATTTTACTTCACATCTCTATATCTATCCAGAATTGAAAGTATTACAAAATTTTTCATCAATACATATATAAATTCGTCATGATAACATCCAACAACTTGTGAAGAAATTGGATAGTAAATACTCAGGCTTAAATAATTTTTAGCATTTTTATATCATCTCTATGTATTTTAATAGAGAAATTTGACATTTCAGTTGCATAATCATATTTCAATATAATTCCGCATAACAAGGTTAATTTTCACCACAAATTATCATAGTATCCTTTCTGATCTCTTTACCCGATTAAAGATGTACATCTTTGATAAATTGCGAAATTAAATAATTAAATAAATTTAATTAATGTCAACGCCATGATGTAGGAAGCAATCTCTCACATTCTTGAAAAAGTTCCGCCTCATTTTACTTTATGTAAATGGCATATTCTAAATAATTGCCCCTGAATTTCTGTTACAACATCAATCTAATTAATTACGCACGCATTTTAATCGTTATTAATGGTGTGCGAATAAGCCGAGTGAATCGTTAAATCGTTGAATCTCACAAGAAATCCTGATAACTAATGCAGATTTCTGCTCACTGGCTTTGGAACAAGCGACGCCTTCTTATCACGGCTGCGCGAGGCGTTAAGTGGATACGGCTGTAGCGCGAATTGCGTGAAAAAACCAATATGTAAATTTCAATCAAAGTGTGACATATCCCGTCCACCCATTCCCCACCGCGTGGCGTCGGCCGGATCGCTTTAATTACATGGCACGTCTTCATATGCAGGTAATTACAACACCTTCCAAGTCAACGACGCGGATACCGGTTTTCCTCGCTGGTTGCTCTGACACTCGAGCCGAGCAAACGCTGCGGACGTATTTTAATTGCATCCAAAGTCGAAATCACTGGAATATTAGATAATCAAACGGTTGATATGTTCATGTTTCTATTTTCTAGTCAATTGCATTCTAAGTAATTTCTTCCTTATGCATCTCAAAACGGCTTATCTTTTTTAGAATGTGAAATAGGTTATGTGGGAGGATATTTTTAATATGTATTATTTAAGTTAGTAACAGCCGCAGTCATGAAATCGTGATTAGTTGGAATTAAGGGGGAATTAAGGCGAAAAACATTTAATTGATTTGAATTAGGTGGGATACGTTTATATTTCAAAATATTTATGAACAAAACCTATTTGTAAGAATACTTATAATAATATAACCTCTCTTAACAAATTTCTTTTTATTTTGTTTCAGGTGAGTTGTTTTCTACCTGCTAATTTACCACTCATTATCAACAAAATGACGTAAGTGATACTTGTTTTTCCCATTTTTATCTTTTATCGCTATTTACAACAACTGGCGTGATTGTTAGCCAAAGTTGACCTGTATTAAATTATCAAATTTTCTCACTAGCAGGTTGCAAATCTAGATTGAATGATTGCAATGACTGACTTTGTATGGAGCGCGGTTCATGTAAGTAGGCTGTGGCGAGCGCCCGCAATGACCAGGCAGTTCATTGATTGATTCGCAGAGTCGATCGCTCGTCCTGCAAAAGGCTGCAGAAAATGCGCTCGTAATGGATGCACTACTTTGATACAGCCTCTCGTAAGCGCTCAGTGTGTATGGTGATGTTATTTTCGAAACTGGTTTGCGTTTCACTCAAATTCGATGTCGGCAGTTTCGAGACGGTAAGAGGTTGAAGAAGTGGAAGATGTAAAGTAAATTGGCGTTTCGTAGGTTTGGTTGCATACTAGTAATGGTTTTACAGCTATTTTTACGGTGACATGTGTGTATTTATATTTGTTTCTTGAGTTTAAGTTTATTTTGAAGTTTTGTCCTTTCTTAGGATAATTAAAAGAAAGAAATGTTAAGTAAGTTATGTTAGGGAGAATGAGATTTTATTAAGTTTACATTTTTTTCTTCCGAGTAGATGAATCAA
>WSZQ02079164.1:52982-66288 GCA_019419845.2 Weissflogia rhopalogaster
CCAAAAAGCAAGAATATCAAGCGACAGCCAGAAATGATTACACACGCTCCCATTCGGCGTGTAATCCCATAAATTTCGTATTTTGAGCCGTGTTGCGTCAATTCTGATAATGGATGCGAGCAGTTCGAGCATCCAACAACCATAAACGGTTAACGGATCGCTTTTCCACGGCGTTGATGTGCTATATCAGCGCGCGATAAATAAATACGCCGTAATGGATAGGTATGCATAATCGAAATCAATTATTTTCAAGCGCGACCCGTTGGAAACTAGCTGGAAACATTTTACATTTCAATTTCATTATTTCTAAGCGCATTGTTATCGCATGCCGGCCGCACTATGAACGGACGCGCATCGGAATAAATTACACCGTACGTAGGCCGATGGTAGTATAAAAAGAAAAGAGTAAAAGAGTGGAATCAATTTCTGTGGTACGTCGTGTTTGCATCAGCAGGTAGGCAGTTAAATAACCACCAAGGAGTTGCGAGATTTACGCTCGTAATGTCCAAAATGCACGCGTTGCTCAAACATGAATGTACTTAGCTTAGTTGCATGCGATTGCATCGTCGTTCGCCATTTTGCTGGCGTTCGGCGAGAGTTCAGTGAGTTGATGAGGAGAGCGCATATGGCACATGTTTGTAATTAATTAATTTGCGCACTTTGTGCTGAACAGAAATGCGTCTTGTGGACATCATAGTGTCGCTGAGGGTGTGAATTTGATACGACGTGTTAAAAGCGTGTCGGAAACTTAATAATTGAGGTGTTTTTAGAGATATTCTTCAGCTATCTACTCATGTATACATTTGTGCACTATGTCGTGATAGAAAATGTGTTAATAGTGTGCACAATCAGCTGATCAAGTACGAAGCTAGGCAGATGAAAATGGGTTTATTAATTTAAATTGTTCATGTTCACAATAAGAGCTCTTTCAATATGAATAATATTAATTTGTTCAACTGTGAGTGCTTTAATTGTTAAAAAGCGTTCATACTAATTGCTGCATGGAGCTTTCAATTTCTACATTCATTGCAGCTTTCGCGGATAGATGTAGTACGTCGTTTGACAATAATTGCAGTGTCTGTTAATATCAAATCGTTAATTTTTTTAATAATCTGCTTTGCAAGTTGCATATTTCGCAACAATAAAATTAATATTATCCTCAAAATATTATTCAATATAAAATCTAGATCAGTAAATCGAAATAACAACCTAAAATATTATCACAATATAGAAAATACGATTTATAAAATCAATTTGATTGAAATTCAAATATTCCACGCCTGCTCGGTGCGCTATCATTTGAATTTATGACACTAGCAAGCTCTTTCTTTCATGTCAACTGCACCGTTGTTGCTTTGATTCCCTAAAAAAATGGTAATAACACAACGAGCAACAAGTAAGTGTTAATAAATCACCGCGTGAAAAATGGCCGTTGAATAATGCAGCGAGACAAATATGTAAATGTCATTCGGTGCGTGATTATTTACGAGTGAGATGTAGGTATGCATCGGTGTGTCGTGTGCGATGATAATAGCAGCGTTATTAGATAAATCGATTTGGAAACGAAACGAAATTGATATGATGACTTTAATGACGTTTGATGCGCATTGCGTTTTTGATTGATTGCCTCTTCATTGTGCACGGTGGATGTGGAAATATGCGTTTCTATCAATTCTAATGCGACGTTTCTTCTTTTTGTGCTGTTTTCTTGTCATTTATTTAAAATAATGATGTTTTCTTAATGTAATGGGTGGAAATGTCTTTAAATTTGGCAATTTAAGTTATTGTTAGGGATATAAATAATATAAATCGTTTTAGTAAGTTTTACCATCCATCGTTATCTTAGCCCAACTGGAAAAATGGGCTAACACAATTTTTTAATTGGGGAATTACAGAAAAAAAAGTGTCAATTATTAAAATATTCCAATACATTAAGCCATGATTGTATCAGATATTCTTATATGTATTTCATAGTACTGTCTGGTCTTAAACAAAAGAAAAATAAGATAGAGTTAATGGTATTATCAATTGTATCATCAAATATTTGTACATTTAATTAATACTACACAAAAATGGAATATAAATAGATCGATGCAGCTACCTGTAGAAATCTTAAGCCCAGCAAAAATGAAACACGAATGTGGTCGGTCGTAAAATAGTCGGTGTTTCTTGTTTCTAGTTTCATGTTTACATCTCGGAAGAGTTACACCGCTGGCGCTGTGTGGCTATTACTCTTTAGATGGCATTACTATACTGTTCAAATCTATTCCACATTGTTAATTTCTCAATAACTTATATAAAAGAAATTTATACGCAGGTGTATGAATAAGATTTAAATAGCAATAAAACTGTAATTTTTGCGAATGTGGATAGATGGCAACATGTGCGCGTTAGTGAATAACTCATTTCTCGACAATGTTAAGTGCGTACGTGCGTACGCGTATCATGCTTTTACACTATCAATGTCCACGCTCGTAAATCGTCCGATACTGCAAAGGAATAATTTTATTAACATCACAATTCGTAAACTCGAAAACGACGAGACAACGTCGCTGATAAACCCGCAGTAGGCATAAAACAAACGTCTAGATAATTTTATTATATTTAGCGTGTTTCTGCCGCTTAATAGGCGCAATGAAAGTCGACATACTAGCTTTTTTTAACATGCTTATAAGCAGCAATATGAGACGTGTAGTTTTTTTTAGAAACGCCTTGCCTCATATTAGCTAACAATAAAATATTGATGGTGTCGTAAATCTTTTTTGATATATTAATCGTTTGGCAATAAAAATTAATCGATTTTCACATGGCACTGTGATGCACATATGAGAAAACCGTGTTAACCGAAAATGGTAACGCTGTTAAACCACGCGCGATTTTCAGGAGTTAATCTTCGTCGTAATTCGTAATCGTATTCGCTCGTAATGAATGTGCGGTAATAAAGATGGCGGCGGCGTAACATGTGACCGCCTGGCAAAAGGTGGTGTTTTGCAAAGTGTGGCGCGCCTCCGGGTAGAAGTCAAGTGAAGGACGTGAAGACGCGCATCGGCATTAATATGAAATTGCGCGTCGATGTGAATGCGTTGGTGTGGCGAGGCGTTGGTTGCATGACGAGTGTCATTTGCGCGACGTGGCAATTTCGGCAAATGGTGTGCATAAAAGTTTAATATCCACGGTGGGCGTTTACGCATGTAATTAGTTTTAGGGGGTTTTCTTCTCAACGGCGCGCTGAGAGTAATTGTAAGCTTGTCAAGTGTAAAGTGGGGAAATGTGATGAAAAGTTACACTTCAATGTTACATCTATTTTAGTTCTTTTTAGAGTTCCCTGAAGGTGTATTTAAGGGATTTCTTTAGTAAGAATGAATTTGAAATTACATTTATTTTTTTCCACTCCTATTTTATAATATGTACATTTCATTATCGATTTTCATTAAGTAATGTCCTACACATTCTACAGCATTATAGCTGACATGTAATGTGTTCATAGTAGTATCATAGCATTCTCCGCGAAGGCTCCTTCAACAACGTTATTCACAGATTTTTATAATAAAATGATCAAAATATATGAGATTATATCGTTTTTTATTGAATACATTTTAATTTGACACTATTTTATCAACCTAAAACC
This sequence comes from Weissflogia rhopalogaster, assembly GCA_019419845.2. Classification (NCBI taxonomy): domain Eukaryota; kingdom Metazoa; phylum Arthropoda; class Insecta; order Coleoptera; family Staphylinidae; genus Weissflogia; species Weissflogia rhopalogaster. The sequence continues at coordinate 56,611 of WSZQ02079164.1, forward strand.
CCCTGCATTATCATTAATTTCCCATTCAACTTTATCTCCCAGAGGTACCCCCACCAAGATCAAGTTATCATTGCGGTTGCACTTTAGGAATAAAGTAGTTCAGTTCAGCCAGCATATAGTTTGCATTGAATAGTAAGCAGTTCGTCGCCTTTTCTTGTTTCCATTTTGTCGCAGTCGCGCACGCCATAATCGATGCGAAAATTTACGGTTCATCGCGTCGAGGAGACGCAAGCTCTCTCCCGAAATGGAATTGCATAAATTACAACAATTCGAGCAATAAATCGAATTTGCCGCCGCTCTAGGTTGCCGATGAATATGTCAAAAGTGCGGCGCAACATTGGCGGCGGATCGCATGAATGTTTGCCGTTAATAATTAATCGATTTTTGCCATGCCTGCAACGCTTACGCAGCAGGATTGCATGGCGAAAGGGTACCGACAACGGCGCGACGCATAACATAACCACAAAATAGATACAGCGACGGTTAAAGTTAAATGGCTCAGAAAACACTCCCCATAACATACATCACTATGTGAAGTTGAGATACTTTTATGAAATCACTAGTACTTACTCGGATTGCAAAGTTTTGTTATTTACTTATTTTTAGACGGAGGGAAGAAATAATGGTATGATGTTTTTCTGGAGTTTTTCTTGGGAAACGCGAAATATGAGTAATATTTCTTGATTCTGAGTAATGCAGTGGAGTTGAATTGTTTTTTGGTTTTATCAGCAGTTTCGCAGAGTTGAAAATTGACTAATATTATGTTTTAATGTTCCCCGAATGGATATTATTTATTATTTTACGTCCTTTGATAGTATTTGCGTTATCCTGCTGTTTCGACAGTTTTGCCCACTTTGCAGGGTTCGAATATCCACTTTTGTCCGGTTTTTTATTCTTCTGTGTATTGCTATCAAATCTTTTCCTTCCTTCCAATCCTTTGTATTTATCGGAGAAGTAGAACCACCCAACCTTCGTTCTCATCCTTCTACATTCGAGGTCCATACATCTTGCACGTCGCATTATTACCAGGAACATGATGCGACATGGGCTTTCCTTGTTACCAGCGTTCCGCTCCTCGCACCAGCAGCGCAGGATTAGTCGAATTCCAAGCGGGTGAAAGGGAAGGTTATGGCAGACAATGTGTCTGCCCGAACAGCCGATGCCCGCGTTAAGGACGCACGAAGGCGTCGGAGAGGGATCAATATCATAAGTCAAAAAGGCGTTTAATAAAGCCCCCTAGCACCGGCGGCCGGGCGCTTTGAGCATGACGATGTGACGTTATCGGTGGCGACGGCATCCACCCCGACGGCGATGGGTTCACGCCTGGGGATCGAGAATGCTGACGGCTGACAGAGAGAATATTATTAAAATATTGATTTTCGACGGCTTTGGAAAATGACAAACATTTGGCAGTTGCACTTCTTACAATTGTGTTCCAACGGCATTTGCCACCCACGCTGGAAAGTAGAAGAACGTGATCAATGTGCACGACTTGATCCTGTCATTTATTATCTTTTCACTTTATGATGCTCCCGAATGGCGGAATCTTATTTTATTTCACATTCGAAGTGAAAAATGGAGTTCGTGGAAATAGCTGCTTCCTGGAAGGAAGAATCTTTGTATCAGAATGTTGACGTTTATATTTCACAATACTTTGCACTGATTGTGAGTGGAAAGTAAGGGAAGGTCTACGTTCCCCTATGAATCTGATGGACTGTGTTGAAACGTTGCCAGGCTGTATTACGCCAGGTCTTCTCTGCTACTATCCTGGCCCTGAATCGTTGATGGCCACACTCATACGTTTGGAACGAACCCATGAAGTAACTCGTAAAGCATTGGAAGTGTAAAGTTCGTGAAACTAGCTTCTTCTAGAAAGGACGAATTTCTTAATCAGAGTATTGGCTTTTCTTATAAAGGAACTTACATACAGTTCCCTATGACTGGATGAATCTGATGGACCTTGTTGAAAGGTAGCCAGGTGTTGACCCTGAATCATGATCATAGATGTAGTTTTATTGATACATCTGTATATTGGTCATACGTCACCCAAGCACATCATGGTTATCAAAATGTTGAGTTTTATTTTTTACATTCTTCAACCTGATTGTGAGTTGGAAGTAAGCTCACAAACTCTTCAACATTCTTGTTTTCACATCTAGACGAATTTGACGTGCCATATTGCAGGGAGGTCCGGTTATACTACCCCTGGTATTCAGAGTAATCTTACCCCTTGAAATATTCCTTAAATTTTGCAAAAAGAAATATTTTCCCCAAGTTGTGTTAAAAGTATCGATATACGCCTCCCAATTCATAAACCATTTTATGAACTTGTAATTATCACAGTATTTATCGTTTATCCTTAAAGCAGTTTTGCACGGAACAAAACAGGTCTACAGATAATTACTATGGTCACATCTCTGAAACACAACATTCAGGAATGACAGACATATGCTGGCCATTTAAACGCGAATTGTATTTGCCGACAAATCGCGTGGGTTGCCCAACGTCTTCTCATCCTATACACGTTGCACCCTCAAATTGATAAATCATGACGCTGCCATATTTATATCCTGCGGTTGCGAAGCCGTTTACGCGATTTATGGTAATTAAGTTCGACCGGCCCTCGTCGGTCGCACCGATAGGAGTGATACTTAAATGGGTTTCTCTTCAACACTCCGCAACACCAAGTGTTGTAGTCCAAGGGTTCAGCCGATCGACTGGATTAGGCTGGCGCGGGATAGGTTTACGAGAGGTTCCAGGGGGAGAGCGGCCATTTTTTAGGGATGCCCCCGCAACGGCCATGCAGTTGAAGGTCTTTCGACGGGCGCTAGCTAACAGTTTAAAACGATAAATTAACAAGTTTAATCATTAAAAGCAGTCCGTTAGAAGTGAACCACTCGGTCGCATGGGGGAGATTCACGACTGCATTAGCATTCGTATTGTGCAATCGGCGGCCTGGGGCCTGCCGGTCGGGCAGGCCCTGAACGGGTTTTACCATTGCTCACCAGTCACTTACGGGGACTACTGATTTCGAGCTGGATCGTCTTTTTATGCTTTTTTAATCATTCTGCGCGGTTGCCTGCTGCACAAAGTTCTCGCAAACTATTAAATTTCTTCGCCGAGTTTGAGCGCGTGGGAGTATTCGTTGTCTTGCCACCGGAAGTACTTAAATTCCTGAATTTATCTCTGGTTTTAGCGACGAAGTTTATTTCTTATAAAAATTTTAAAACTACTAAATTTCTCAAATTGATTTTATTAGGTGATGCTATATTTTCTCTCACTTTATAGCATTCTCATAAGTTTAGATTTTGACTGGTATTCATAAACTTATCTAAGACGGGCAAAGGTAAGGGAGTATCCGTGACCAGAGAAATGTTTCTTTAGGGATCTATTGGTTGGAACAAGGAGTCCGACCAGGTGTTTCATGAACAAAATAGCAGAGGTCTCCTAAATTTAATCGGGTAATTTTGCTTTACAATGGATGTTTATCGGTATGATGGTATACCTAACTTATTCTAATAGGGATATCTGGGAGTGTTAGCATTAATAAGAACTGGTTATGATCTTCTGAAGACTTTAGGGAACTACTGATTGGGTAGGTACATTTTTGTGACCTAGATTACTGATCTAAATCAGCGGTAGATAATATCTGTTCCGTCGATAAAATTCCAGTAGCCTGAATATTTGCTCAATCGGATAGTATCGATTTCGTTTACAACTAAAGTTTGAGTGTAAGATGTCCTCGACTTGTCCTAACAGAAGTCACGGGCTATGGCATTGGCCTTGATGATTCAACCCTCAATGTCCCTGGGCTCGGATATGTTATCTAGTAGTAGTAGTAGTAGTAGTCTATTGTGGTCTGTTTTCCTAACAGATGTTTTATTTCTTTCAATCCTACCTTACTTTTTCTAATCAACTCTAGTCCATCCCTATTAAATTCGTTTTAACCATTTCGACTTTGAAAATATTTCTCTTTCTTTGCCTCTAATCCCATTTAAAACTTCGTTTTATATCATTTCTTGCATTGCCAATTCTGACTATTCCAGCTTATCTAAACCCTTTCCCAGCTAAAACCTCAATAACCTAACCTATTTTATGCACCTGATCCACCGTCGTTTTTCACGGTTATCTTAAAACCCCGGTTACTAACTTACAAAAATCTCGCCCCTGCGGTTTTCCCACACCATGACTCTCTCGAAAGTTTCCCGATTGTTATCGAACTTGCATATAACTGCACAACGCGTTTCATCTTAAAAATACTTCAAATGTATGTTTGTGCGCTGCGCTTGCAATAGCGGCGGAATTAAGCTGTCAGCCACAGTATAAACGACGCCCGCCGATGCGCACAAGAGACGCGATTGTCAGCGGTGGACATTATTTCTGCGAACCAACCCCCTCGGCGCGGGGGCGAGACGCGCCTTGCAGGCTCGATCGCCATCAATACGCTGGCCGTAAATAACCCGGGGAAAACCCACACCCTCGTTCGGTGTGGTGAGCGCGGAAAAAAGACGACGCATTTTTAATTAAACTTCTAAAGTTTCTAAACGCCTCTCGCCGCGCAGCGCTGTCACGCCTCTTTGCGGGGCCCGTAATCGATTTTTAACTGCAGCGAAAACATGCCGAAGAGCGCAAAAACAACATTCTGTTATCCCTGGAATACTGGAATATGTACGGATGATTGAGCGGAGTCATGTGGATGTGGGCAGGGCAGTGTCGATGTAACAATGCGCAGTTTTCCTGTATAATTTGCGCGTGGCTTTAAATTAATTAAAAAACAAAAGAGCTGCAGTGCACAATGTCGCATAATAGCGAATGTATACACATTCATTCACATGAAACGCTGGCCAGACGCGCATAAACTATCCGGATTAGACAGAAATCACAAAAGGCGCGGGCGGTTTGCAAGGACGATGCGCTCGGCGCGATAAAAATAATAAGGACGACCCATTGTCGTCCTCATGCGCTTTCCACGAGGTTTTGTGGTGGCCTTTCTTACAATGTTACAATGCCGACGGTGCTGGTGGAGGTGCGGTAAGGAAGGACAATGTGCAGCACCAGCGCACCAAACCTTGGGCGTAAAAGTGTCGGAAGCGCAATTCCCAGCGATGTAGAGTTACTTTGTGCGAAGTTTCCTCGACTAGCATGATGGATTTCCTGTGATGGTGGCGGTTTTATTGCAGGACTATGCATTTGCAATTCATTTACGTGTGCTTTGCAATGCTTCGAATAAAAATGCAAATCATTTGAGTTTCGCTTTTATTTTGGAAGACTTTATTGGTTTCTTTGTGAGAAAGTAGAGCTATTCTTAGTGCATAATATTTTTTCTAATTCTGTTGTACAATGAATACATTTCAGTATCGTTTCTGATTAAGAAATACATATCTCATGGATTTCTAATTCCGGCATTCGTTGTACACGTATTTCTAGGCAAGAGAGCTTAGGAATGATTTCTGAGTGTGGGAATGTGTTCCTAGTGCCACATGCAATTGAGTAGCAATGTTCATTTGGAAATTTGTCAGTACGGTCTTGGCTGTTTAACTGGTTCAACCTAGTTACCTTATGGTAAGCAGAAACCTATCCAAATTACTATATGTGTATCCCTTCATATCCCTGATTAGATATCCCAGGATTCACACTTTCATAGAATTTTATGCCTTCGCAAATCATCCAAACATCAAAACTTGAATTCGTATATAACTTTGCTCATGACAATCGATGTTACGTCTTTTAAAGATATAAACCTCCAAAAACGTTGCTTTGTTTGAGAGAATTATGAACCTGTAAAGACCATATATGTCGACAACATGTAACCAACTGTTATGGAAATGTGAAATCACAAAATACCAAGAATCTAAAACAATTCGAATATGGGTACGCTTTATCAAGGCGGCGGTTGAATGGGTGTTGAGACAAGAATTAGCGTATGTTTCCGTGCATGCGGCCGAGCACTTGCACGCCGGGCATCAACGCTCGTACGCATTGGGTGGTAAATTGCCTCCGCATGTCACGCATACGAGCCGGCATCGTTGTTATTATTAATCGCACGTATCGGAGTTCATTGTTTGCATACGCGCTTTTTGTCGACTTCGTTGTCTGCCTGCATGCACGGGAACATTGGGTATCCCGAACCAGTGGCGGCTCGTGCATATTTATATGCAGAGAATCAATTAATGATGATAATAGGGACTGTTGATAATCTTGACCGATATCAATTCATTTTTGCTTCATTTTTGCAAGCATGAGCAACCTGAGGTTCAGAACCGGGTCACTAGAAGCTCAAGAAATACCTCTACAGATGTGGAATCTCTAGACTGGTATACTGTGAGTACAGATGCAATCTAGGTACAGATCTGGTTAAATATACAGTTAACCATATTCACAGTGGTTCTTTGAGAATATTCAAACCTCAAAACCACTTCTAATGTTACCCGGACCATCTGAGATTATGCCCGGAAAGGTTAAGCCTCCAAAACGGTCCCTTTAATAGATTCAAGACTTGAAACTGACATGGTAACGACTATTAATATCGGATTACTCAGAAACATAGAGTTCTCTTCATTTTTCCAAAAATCCGTCTTATATCAGACATTACAATACGAGTCACCACTGATATATTCATTATTTGGACTTTTGTCAGCATTTATTACATTTGCACCGATGGTCTGATAAATGTGCTTTCCATGTTTCCGCGTTGGTGTTCCATATGCAAGCGCATAGATGGCGCACGTTTGCTTGTAGTTCACGATTAGTGCGGCCATTTTTTAACGCTGACATATTGTGCTCAGCACTCCGGCTACAAGTCATCGCATCGCTGGCGAGCGCACTCGTACGTGTAGATTCTTTGTTATTCTCGATTTTATGCAGTCGTAACGGTACATGACGCTCACCTTTTATTTCATTTTGAGCTTTCCCCGAGCTGTGCGTCCCTGCAAAACGCATCGCTGTGTGTCGAATGCAAGCTTGCTCTTCGTTTTCATTCGTATTAGATACCGAAACAAAAATCGCCAGCGACTTTTTCCGAGGTCTGGGTTAATTTGGCGGAGAGTGTTTTGAACGTGGGAAGATGGACGGAGTGGCTCATCCGCTTGTATTCCGTGTGGTTTGGGTCGTTTGCAAAAAATACTTTGTATTTCCTAGATTTACGATTTGGTAATTTACGATCTCGTTGAGCTATGGATTTAATGATTAAATTTCTTAATACTAGAAATAGTTGTCTACTAATAGCACTAAATTGGATACTTCCATAAAGCATCTTAATTAATTTCTCTTTTTGTGTATTTATCGTTAGATTAAGCTTGGCAAAATATGACTTAACCTCATTTTACAGTAATAAAGCTCTGATTTGGTTCTGACTAGGTTATGCCAAATAACTTGTTAACCTCCATCATAACAGTTATTATTCCATGAAGTATTTGCGAACTCATTTATGTCCCTCACTTCAATTATGAACTCACGCTAATTATGAAATTCCAAAATTGGAATTTCTATGTCCTAATGATATATAATTACTCATTCCATTAAGTATAGACTTTTAATTCCACTCGTCAATCTGCCCTTCAATAAGGTGGAATGTAACACAAAGCCATGTTTCATTGCTCTTGAAATAATCTCGCTTAATCCTTCTTCAATCCAGTTTCACCTCTTAATTTTCTAATCTACCTTCATCAGTCATGTTTTTGTACAATTTTGACAATACATCCTTATTCCACTTGTCATGGAAATTGAACCTAGAGTAACATAAATCTGTTCCCTTTAAAGTCGAGTTCAAGGATTCGCAAGGTAGAATCATGACACATGCGAACCAATTATTAAAGTCACTCATAAATATTCAAAATGCGTATATTCTAACAGCAAATTATTATAAGAATTAGTGAATTCTTGGATGACATTATAATCAATCTTTTTTTATATTTCTATTTTGATTTAATCTAAATTATGGTAAAACATGTTGGATGTAATGGGTTAAAAGAATCAACTTAGGAACATGTCCAGCAATAATCAAATTAGAATGTCTATAATCTAATGACATATAATTAGTCCATTCCATCAAGCATTTAAATCTTTTGTATGGCATATCTGTTTTAGAAGTATGACCCTTTAATTCCAACTCTCTTAGCCTTATTGTTTTTGAAATTATATCTCTTAATTCCTCTTCAACCCAGTTTTACCTCTTAATTCTTTAATCTACCTTCGTTCGACATGTTTTTGTACAAAATTCACAATACATCCTTGTTCTACTTGTCATGGAGGCAATTAAACAATCGAATCAATAATTCAGCTTAACCTAGAGTAACCTAAACATGTTTCCTTTAAAGGCGAGTTAGGGATTTGCCAGTTTGAAGCACATGAGAATCAGTTATTAAATTCCTCCATAAATACTCAAAATGCTCATATTCTAATAGCATCAAATTAGTAAATTCCGGGAGGCATTATAATCAATCGTTTGTTTTTGGCTATAATGATTTTTCTGCTTTGATTTAATCTAAATTATTTTACATGCTGGATCTGTTCTCAGATAATAAAAGTATCTACCCAGAACCATGCCTAGCAATACCCAAACAGCATTTACGGAACTTCGCTAATCAAAAAAATGCGTTTATAAAATGTAAAATTAAAATCTGTTATCCGAAATCTGTTCCTACATTCGATTCCACAAATTTACGAGGTCGAGCACATGAAATTCCAATTATTAAATACCTCCGTAAATACTCAAAATACCAATATTCTAATGGAACCGAATTAGCTAATTCCATCCAGCATCTTAATTAATTAATATTCTCCTTCATATATTCAAATTTAATGAGGAGGTAATGAACTTGCTTTTTTCCTTTTTTGAAATAGTATGAAGAGCACGTAATTTATTAACAGATTGATAACTATAAATTGCAAGGTATATTTGCGCGTATTTATGACATCGCCGTGCGTAAGTACATTGGAATAAAAGTTGTAAACGCTGTGTCGGAGAGAAAATAAGCACCGTGACCACACGCAGGACACGAGTTGACACAATGGTTTTACGTGGCGTTACATTTGGTCGTTATTGGATATTTTATTTTATGTCCGCGCATAATATGATTCGTTGGCGTATCGAAAGTCTGGCAATGCATGCACAATGAGCATAAGATGCGGATTTTTGTTTTCCTACATAAAATGCACCTCACTGGAGGGCTCTAGAGACAGGAGGGAAGAGAAATGCGACAGAAAGTTGCTTAAACTAATATTGATTTTTAAAAAGAAACACATGTTATTCTTTCTTGAAGAACCTCAAAGCAAATAGAAGGATTTTACTTATTTGTCATGCCCTTTGAATTAAATATTCTTAGTGGAAATGTTAGAAATCTGAACAAACTTAGTACCTCGCAATGGTTTCGTTAATCTTTGAAATAGATACTAAAACATAGAGCTTAAGATTTAAGGCCTCAGGTAGAGTGTGAGATATATAACAAGACATTAAAATTCTATTCTTTTATCGGTGCCTAGGTAATTTCACTAGGTAGAGATGGGATTGTGGAGCAATCTTTTTAGGCATCGCGGTAGTAACAAATGTGTTTTGTCAACGATAAAATATGAAAAGTTATTAGCTTCACACCATGGCGTCCCATCCAATATCCATAAACATGAAAATGCTTCGGAAACGGTGTGGTCGAAGGATAGGGTCGCACGACAGCGGGAGATGTG
>WSZQ02079165.1:0-18081 GCA_019419845.2 Weissflogia rhopalogaster
GCGAAATGTACATTGTACGAAAATAAAACCAAATTGTAAAACATTAAATTAAAAGTGTATACCTTTTGTGCTAATTAAAATAATTTATTTTTCCTGTATTTCAACAAATCACATATTTTTCAATCATAAATTTCAAAATCTCCCACAAATATATCAAATTACAAACTAAAATTGTCAATAATATCGATTACAATTCATCGCAATAAAAAATAAATCATATACAGCCATTGACATTTAAAAGCAGCCAATAAGAATGAACCTAACAGTGAATATACTTAATTATCCGAACCATAATATCCGAGACAACATCGCCGAGCCGAGTATCTCCAACAAATCACCATCACAATATTAAATCTTGAATTTTAAGCCGAAATTAACTGTACCTCAATAATTTTAAAAAATTTAAGCCGACTAACAATAGTGTAGTATGCTTATAAAATGTATAATCACAATCTTCGGGAGATGCTGCGTCCGAAAATTATAGCTCCACTGCGTTTTCTCGCAGGTTCAACGAACACACGCATTTCTCAGAGCTGCAGTTTGTGCAGAGCGCAGCAGCGAGCTGAAATTTGCATAATTTATCGCATTCCATCCGCGAATAATAAGCGCATAAATATCAGAGATAATGGTTACACTGGAATGGCCGAAATTGCAGTTGTTATTTGTTTTAAGCTGAATTGGATAAGAGCAATTGTAATTAAGCTGTAATTAAGGTGTGTCTACAGGCAGGTTGGATTTGGTTGATTGGGCGACAAATGAAATGTCACTGAATCTTTGCAAAAGGTTTATTGGACCGGTTAAGGTCATGGTTCTTTTCGATCGTTGATATTTATGAACTGATTTTGACAAGTTGTCATGTTCTACTTTGTTTCAGCTTGAAATTAAACTGTATTTTAATTTATAGAAGTTTATAGAAAGTGGAATAAAATATATTGTTAAAAAGTGGCTTAAGTTAGTTAAATGGTGACTGATTGGATTTAAATCAGAAATTTTTAATGATTTGGTAGAAATATTTACATGTACACCTATCCCCCGATTGACACGGTACTTATTTTACACGATTTCGCTTTTATACGTGCTCGAGATTCCTCTCATTATTGGCAATTATTGCTCTGCCATCTGCGAATGCCTCTAGTGTTATTATTTGCAGTAATCTATGCCCGATTTGAATGGGTTTCGTTTTTTTGCTTTGAAAAAATATTTAAAATATTCTGGAAATATACTTTCAACAAAAAAAAAAACAGTTTCGATATTCCAAATAGTTTCTCTTAAAAAAATCCGTAAGCTCCTCGAATAAAGCTCTGTATAGTTTCGCCCTGCGTCATAAGAGTCAAGTCACCATCAAATTGCTTAAAATATGTATTGTATATTCAAAAAATAATCACGGTCATAAAATTTAAGTTTACAATTTTCCTCTTGATTTGATTTTATCAATAAATTTAAAAAATATGATTCTACGCCCGTCCGGGTGGCTGTGTGGGCGGAACCTTGGCGTATCACGCCAGCGGACGAGGTTCGAGTCCTCGGGACGGGCATCACACAGTGTGATTATTTTTCACAACTTCACACCTTCTCTCTCTCACACACACACACACACACACACACACTCAACAACAACCACAACAACAACATATTCATCAACAACTCACTTCAACCAACAAGCAATTGTATAAACATAACAAAACATACTTGTAAATAACAACAATACAAAAAACATACAAATAAAAATTTAAAAAAACATATTCATATTATTATACGATTCTATTATGGAATTAATATTTATTATTCGATAATGTTATTCGATAAGAAAAATTTGGAGAATTGCATCAATTTCTTAACGAATTTTTGTCTTTTTATTTTAAAGACGTGTCCTTTACTCAAATTATAAACTGGTCCTTTTAAAGCAGGTCAATATCAATTACGTGATACGCTAACCTTTTCAGTATGCCTCGGATGTTCCGGATAACGTGCATTGAAACTTTGGAAATTTGTAATGCACGCGCACACCGTATCGCATATTAATTACAACTTTCGATTCTCACCTCACCAACATACACATAGTAATACACACATGGATAAGTAACTATCAATAGTTTACCAACACATATCATTGATTATCACCTTGTAGGTCTACAATTATCTACAATTTGTCGATGTACATCATGCATTCGTAATCGATGATATCGATTCAGGATCGATGCATTTGATTATTTTTTCTTGGCCACTTCATTCACAGTGACGATTTATTTATATATCTAAATAATTTGTTGATGGTGCTAAAATAGAAATCTTTTAATTGTCATTTTTTCCAGTAGTTTGTTCACCTTTAATTTTAACACCTGGACATACACAAAAAGTATAAATTTAAAATTCCATAAACCTTGATCTTGATCATTTGTAAATCGCATAATATTAGCATGTTGGCATAAATCATCAGGAACAGACACGACCACCTTTAAAATATCTTCAAGGTGTTAAAAATCTTTTATTTCTTTATTATATTTCATTTTATATTTTTTCCTGCAATCATCGTAAAACACCCAGTATATATTTCTCTAAAACGTCAAACATAAGTGAAGAATATTTAATATAATGGTAATAGTCTTGTAAGAATGTTAATGGTAAATGGTGTTTTTCGAGAACACCCTATATGTTTATTTCTATGTAAAATATAGACTTAAGTCATTTGCACACAGCTTAAGTTGTAATTAACGCCGTGTGTCAGTATGTGTATGCGCCGGAGTTGTCAATTAGGAAATGAAACTAGTTTATCGAAATGGATTACCCAATCGTTAAAACAACTTTTGTTTTTTGTTTGTTTACGTTTGCCAGACGGGAGCGTGGAAAAAATGCGATTGTATTTAAAGCTACTTATTTTGGCACAAGCCGCCATTTTGATTCACGCCCACGGCCGTCTGATGGACCCGCCTGCGAGGAACTCAATGTGGCGTTTTGGTTATCCTAATCCGGTGAATTACAACGATAATGAGTTATTCTGCGGTGGTCGTGGTGGTAAGTTTTTTTTAAACGCTCTGTATAATTTGAAACACTCTGTATAAGTTGGAAACACCATGTATAATTTTAAAACACCTTGTATAATTTTGAAACACCCTGTATAATTCTAAAACTCCTGTGTAATATAAAACCACCCTTCAGTTCATTTCGAAACACCCAGTATAATTTGGAAACACTTTGAAAACACCCTGTTGAATTTGAACGCGTATAATTTGCATTAAAACACCCGATATATTTTTTAAAACACCCTGTATAACGCTTAAAGCTTCATATTTACTTGTCACTTAAATTTGATTGGTTGAATTTTTAGTCCAATGGGAACAGAATAAAGGCAAGTGCGGGGTATGTGGTGACCCCTATCATGCGCCAGCGCCACGCCCCCATGAGGCGGGGGGTGTGTTCGCCAATGGCATCATCGCACGCCACTACTCGATGGGCCAATCGATCGATATCGAGGTGGAGCTGACGGCCAATCATTATGGTCGTTTTGAGATCTATCTCTGTCCGAACAACAACGCTGCTCAGGAAGCGACACCCGACTGTCTGACGCGTTATCCCCTGCATATCGCCGGCACCAAAGAGGTGGCTTTTCGTATTCCGGTAGATGGGAAGAAGAAGGCGATCTTTCGGTATAATGTGCAGCTACCAGCGTATGTTACGTGCACGCAGTGCGTCCTGCAATGGTCGTATTATACCGGTAACCAATGGGGTGACTGTGGCAATGGTACCACGGCGGAGGGGTGTGGCGAGCCGGAGACGTTCCGTAACTGCGCCGATGTCGCAATTCTCTCGAATGTTGGTGGAGGCGTTCCTCCTCTGTTTGTAGGCGTTGACAATCCGTACATTCTGTTCTATAGGGACGCACGTCGGCCTTCACCTTACAATGTCTTCCCGTTGATTGTTAGAGAGCAGGTTTGCGTTGCTAATGCTATCTATAGGATGATTCCTGGTATTGATGACTGGTGTCAGATTAACTGTATGAAGTATCCGCCCAATTGTCCGGCTAAAGTTTGTACTTGCCCGTAAGTCTATTTTTCTTAAGTATACCTTTGTTAAGTCTACTAGATATAAGTTTACTTTTCTTAAGTTTACTAGACTTAAGTTTACATTTCTTACTATTTTTCTTAAGCCTACTTTTCTTGAGTCTACTATACTTAAGTTTACTTTTGTTAATTCTACTTTTCTTAAGTTTACTTTACCAAAGTTTACTTTTCTTAATTCTACTTTTCTTAAGTCTAGTTTTCTTAAGTCTACTTTTCCTTAGTCTAGTTACTTAGTCAAGTTTACTTTTCTTAAGTCTATTTTTCTTAAGTCTACTTTTCTGAGGCAACTTTTTTTTACGTTTACTATACTTAAGTTTACTTTTCTTAAGTCTACTTTTCTTAAGTCTACCTTTCTTAAGTCTACTTTTGTTAAGTCTACTATACTTAAGTTTACTTTCTTAAGCCTACTATTATTAAGTTTACTATACTTAAATTTACTTTTCATAAAACTACTTCTCTTAAGTCTACTACACTTAAGTCTACTTTACTTAAGTCTCCTTTACGTAAGTCTACCTTTCCTAAATCCACTTTACTTAAGTTAATTTATTTGAATCAACTACACATAATTTTACTTTATTTACTTAAGTCTACAATAAATAAGTTTGTAAGAGTCATTAATGTGACTTAACTAATGTGTCGTAATCTAAATTTTCAGAACAACTTGTGATGCAATTGATGAGCATGAAGGAAATCGGGATGCTGATGTGCACTGCATGGACAAATGCCTCTACTACAAGTCCGAATGCCCAAGAGATAAATGTCGTTGCTACGAAGAATAGTCACATCAATAGATGGCGCTACTCTTCAATTTCGTTTTCCCGCCATTTTCAGCGCTTGTTGCTTTTGATACTCAATGTCTTTTTTAATATGTAGGAAAATGTTTATAAATAAATACATTTTTACATTTTAAGACACGTTTTAATATGTTTTTTTTTAGGCAAAATTAAACTTATACTTTGTTGCAATATATTAGTTTATTCAGTAATAATATCAACATTAATCTTTAACATCTGGTATGGTACATTGGAAAATTTTCAAATTAAGTAACTTGATCGAAGTAGGAGACATTCTAGGTTAAGTTACTTATCTCTGAATCCTCAACATAACTGTGCGCATATTGTCGAATTATTATTTACTATATAAGGTATTTGCCCATTGATATTACCACTAAAACAGTAAGATCATTTAGTTTTTTTTTCTAGTTCTTACAAGTGGGAACCCTCCCACACTGTGTCCGCTGGGATTTTAATGAAAGTTGGTAGACATGTAGAATATTTTCACAATATAATGGATGATACATATCATAAAAACAACCGAAACATAAATTTTTCGGACATCTCGCGCATCTAATAAATAATGCATTTCTACATTTTATTATTTGTATTTGGTTCGTAGACCTGGCCATCAACCGAACTGGTCCTTCAGCCTGGATACAAGTTTTTGTTATTTTATTTGTATATACATGCTAATATTATGTTGTTGTTATTGTTGATTTTTTGTGTGGTATTGTTGTGTTGGTCCCTTGTTGAGTGTTGCGTGATTGAATTGCCTCGTGGTTTTTGCTTGTTATCACTGTAGTGGGATGCGCATTCTGCGATTGATGCGATTTTGATGTGTGATTTTCAATTGCTGTGATTTTGTAAGTGTGGATTTGATAGTGTGGATTTTTGTGTGAATAAATTAGTGTGAGTTAATTAATAAATTAATTCACATGTGGGAGCCCAGCCCGGGGACTCGAACCTCGCCTGACTGTGTGGTAGACCGAAAGGTTACCAAATATGCTGCTCAGGTGGGCCGTATTTCTACATTCATATGGAATTTTCAGATTTTCTATGTTGAAACAAACCTCGTTTACGTTCAAAAATACATCTCTCTCGTCGCATAGTTTTGATGCGAACCATGCATAGCGAATCATATCTCCAAATACGGGTGAAGACAATTGATAATGAATGAGAGAGTGCATTTTTATGCAGTCCTCCCTGGACGATATTTCCCGATTGTTTTCAATTACTTTAAAATTGTTTTGAAAACGTTTTAAGAAATTTTTGACTTGACGGTAGAAATACACGTCGCACGGTTGACATAGCCGGGGTACATTTTGGTGGAATTACTTTGACGAAACAAGTTTCTATATGTCTATCATTTTTAAAAATTTCGCGAGTTTTATAGATGTTTGTTTTTGAATATTGTGTATTTGAAAGATCCGTGGTTAGAGTTTTGCCGGCTGCATTTATTTATTTAATCGGAGGTATATCACAATTGATTTATAGTGACTTCGTAAACCAATCGGTAATTGTTTCATGTGGGGAATTAAACAACTTTTTTGTTTTGACGGGACGTAACAAGGAAAATATATAGGAAAACATATGGGTTGTTTTTATGATATGTATCATCTATTATATTGTGAAAATATTGCTATCGAATAAACAATAATTGTAAATTGAAATCACTTACTTTCCTTTAAAAATATTTAACAATCGAATAAAAAAAAAAGTTTCAAGAAACAAGCATCGATTCTCTGATTCGCAGCTTCGCCAGCAGAGACACTACCAACCGACCTAAACCGGCTGTTTGCGAAACTGACACCGATAAGCTATATAAACTTGAATACATATTTTCAAACTCCTTTTAAAAGATAATGCGTCGTCTCGCTTTAACAGGCATTGTTGTTAGGCCTATTCTACATGTCTAGCAACTTTCATTAAAATCCCAGCGAACACCTGGGTGACCCTACCCTTGTTAGTGTAATGTGTTAATGCAGCGTTTCCCAAACAATTTTGACTGCGGCCCGGTATAAAATAAAATTTTAAAATCTCATTTTTTATGAATTGTACTGTTTGAAGATAAAAAAAATCATAAAATCTTATGTTCGGCATTTTATGATCTTTGTTGGATAATTCTGCGTTCGTGGATACAGGGGGAACCTACTTGGAACATTCATGGAATAGCCATAGTAACGGTCGTGGGGGGCTTCTCGGAAATTTGTCAAAATAGTCGGGGGAGGCCTGTGAAATTTGCCCAAGAAAAACGAGTTTGAGAGTGTTCGATTTTCTTTTAGTAGCTAGTTTTAAACCCGTTTCAGCACCCTCTATGTTTCATTCCTTATACTACAGTCTAATAATATGTAATTTTTTTTTGTCTTGCCGCAGCTTACAATCAGCCTAATGTCACTGCGGCCTCCGGTTCGCAATCCAGAGTTTGGGAAATGCTATGTCAATGTATTGAAGTATACACACATTCTTAATATAATGTGTACCACAAGATTAACTGTCATTTATCGTATTGAAGTATACGTACCCAGGGCCGTATGTACAAATATAAAATTTTCCATAAGGCGTTTTATGCATTGTTGTATTCTTGAAAACAACAAATTGACAACCGACATTATGTGAAGCAGCCCAAATCAGCTATAAATCAAAATTTCAACATTAATTGAATCGATTAAATGTCATAAATTGCAAAATCTTATAAACCACCTGAGTATAATGAGCCGTAGCCCTTGGATAGTGTTTTTTAATATTGCGCTCTGGATAGACGTAATTAACATGTTCGTCGAACCAACTAGTAATGGCTCGATCCCAGTTTTGAATAAACGACTGCTCATTACTGTATTCCAAATAAACATTATACCCTACATTATACCAACGTGCTGTAAATAATAAAAGAAATTAAATTTCGAATTTTCAGTTAACAGGGTTACCATAAGTTACAAACAATACATTTCAGGCGATCGTCACACAGCTGGCGTCTTCATTTCAGAGCCAAAACAAAGGAGCATTGTATTAAAAGAAGTTAGCTTCATTAGTTACTTCATCTCCTTTTAAATATTTTCGCCAGACAAGGATACGCCTAGAAGCACAAAGCTGAAGCGCCTAACGTATGGTAACCCTGTTGGTAAGTAATTTTACAAACGTTATAAACTTACGATCGGTGATATTCTCCGGTACCATACTACATTGCAGCGCCGCCGTCCTAGCAGCCGCTTCCAATTGTTTATCATAATACAAGCGATGCAAATTCGCACCACGTGGTTGACCCATCACCTCGCCACGTGCAATCTTCATACGATATATGTTATGAATTGCGGTTATATTCAACGCCAGCTCGTTATTAATTTCACCGATGTGCAAAAGACGGTTGGAGTTCGAACAAAAATTGTTCGATTTCGACGTGCTGGCGAAGACCGTCAACGACAAACTCAACAAAATTAATAAAACCAACATGTTGAAAGCTTCAACTTATTTGCTACGCAGTTGACAACAGACTGGAGGAAATTTGGCAGTGTTCGTCTATTTATGGCTGCATTTACCTATTGTTAATAGTTGATTGTTTTAAACGCCAAATTCTTTTGCACAAAGATTTTATCAACAATGTTGTTGATAATAGCGTTCGATTAGGATTAGGTGGCATAATGGAATGTTCAAATACTTGTCTTGGAATGTTTTATGAAACATTTCTGTCATTGTGTTTTAAATAGGTCGGTATAGTATATTGTACAACGAGCATGGAATGATACCCGTTTTCTGAAGATTATGAGAATTTTGATTATTATGAGAAATGGGTACATGAGCCTGAATAACTGAAAGTCTGAATAATGTGTAATATATTTAATAGTGTTGAAAATAATAAATTATTATTTATATGACTACAACAATTATATTATCATAACATACTTATAAACTATAAACAATATAAAACAATATAAAAAAACATGAGAAATGTGGAAATAGCAACATAAATAATTAATACTAAAATTTACTAATCTTCATGGTTTTACGCGATGGCTTGTTTTGTAAGGAGTCCTCCCTTTCATATTTCCCCTAAAAATGAAGTTAATAATATATTTGCATACTGAAAAATTAAAAATTAAATTAAACTCACGCTGGTCCATAATTACACGAATACAACTTATAGTATGATGAAATTCTATCACTATAATCTTTATACATAATAAAATCACATCCGACAAGATATGTTTCTCCCCACACCAACTGAAATTGAAAAAAACAAATTTCATAGAACTTTAAAGAAATCAATTCAATTCTAGTGCTATTAGCATCCTCTATATACGATTAATGAAAGTACATAGATTCACAGATTAGCCGATAGATGCCGGTAGGTCATAATATTCCTTATGACTTTAATAAAACCTTTTTTACTAAGTATGTTTTGCATACTTTATTTATACGTAATGTGAAAGAGTATTTTATAGTTATTTCTCTGATTTCATAAAAAAATCAATACAATTATTTCAATTTTTCCTACTACTAGCGTCCTCCATAAATGATTTAGACAAGTAGTTACACAATTTCATATGATCGCTGTAAGATGTCGCTAGGTGTATCATTTTCAAAAATATTCGAGTGTTTTTCACATTTGTATGTTTGAATAAACATTTTTTTCATGATTATACTTGAAGAAGGTTACCTGTGTGTAGTGTTCAGTATTTTTCTTAATCGTTTGACCGAATATATAATTTTTATGGTCATTAAACCAAGAAGTAATGACTTCCCGCCAGTTTTGCTTCATGGAAACATCATACCTGGCACTTCTTTCGATAGCAATATTTTGCCCCACCAGAAAGCGATCTGAAGTAAGATTAAGCCAGCTTAACGGCTTGAAATTAGTCTTTAAATGTTTGAAAAAAACTTACCATCGGTTATATTAACTTTTTTATCATCGCACTGTTCGGAAACACGACGGGCTTTTGTTTCCAGAATAACATCGTATTCCTAAAAATCATTGGAGGTAATTTTAGGTTAACTTTTGTTGAAGAGGTTATAGAAATATTGCAAAAAGGTTATAAAAACGTCCAAAAATGTTTATGTGAAGAAAATAAAAAATTCTTACCATATCTAGTAGATCATAAGCGATGGGTTGTGTTAAAATCTTACCCATACTGAGTTCCTGACGTAATTCATTATGAGTATCGACGATGATCTTACGATAAGCAGGATTATCGAGGCCCACTGAGAGGATTTGCGCATCCGATGGGCAGTGGAAGCGGTAGCTGTCAGTTGTGGTTATGTTGAGAAGGGTGTACAAAACTAGGGTTTTATTAATTGTCGTAAGCGACATTTTCATTGTTAGTAGTGTGTCCAACTTCTTCAATAATTACAAGAATAAGAATGACTGGCAAAAGTGAACATTAATTGGCTTTATATACCTGGTGAAAACAAAGAGTAATGCGATTATTCGCAGTGATGATTATGAATATCATTATATTGTTGATTATAATATCATAGGTATTTCTTTATCACAATCTATTGGAAATGTGTCGCTTTTCTATGTGTCTAATTAAATTCTGAAGAATAGAATAGAACAGAATATAATATAATAGTAAGTAAATATTGAATGCACATTCAAATTTAGTGATTCATGTTTGGTCTATTTCCAATTACAAATTGGATAATCAAATTATATTCACTGCATGATTTCATACGGATCCCAAGATTGTCTGTATAATTTTCTTTTTTTTTTACAATCTCTGCGTTTAATTTATTTACAAAACCTAGCTACAAGAATTTGTGTATATTTCTTATGAGTGGGGAGTTTTCAGTCATGCTGGAATGTGCACAAGGGGCACTTCTCACGAAAAGGCTTCATCAATGTTCATTAAGGTACAAAAATAATCACAATACAAATTTCAATGATTACATTCAGAGCCATGGAATAAAATTAAGAAATAATACTTTGTATGTTGAGTCTAAACGACGCAATAACTGCGCAATCATTGGAGATTAAAAATATTCAGTTGCTAATTATTTCAACAATCTGTTCTCCTTCGTAGCAGTCCGGTTAAGGCTGCTGGCTAAGCACCGCACGTGTCGAGGTTCGAAGCGACGAGCAAGATGCTCACAACGAGCGCGCGCACTTTTCGCAATTTTTGAGGAATTTTTTGCTCAAGATTTTTCATGCTAAATATAAAGCAATGAAGATGAAAATAACATAAAAATGCTCCCCAATTTTTCTACTTTCCCACGGTATCAAACTTATTTGAATCCCATTAAGATAAAACTGCTTTATACTGCATTTAAAATGAGCCGTTTATGAAAATTTGAATCTGAACTTCAACAGGGTTTTTCACCCTTAAGAGTTTGATCGGAAAGAGATTGAAATAAGTTTGATACCATATGAAAGTAGAAGAATTGGAGAACATTTTGATGTTTGTTTCATCTTCATAACTTTGTATTTAGTATAAAAAATCTTCAGTAAAGAACTCCTTGAAAATTGCAAAAAGTGCGCGCGGTCGCTCACTACGAACGCGAATGTGGCCAGAACGGTCGTCTTTGGCCATTTCCCTGCATAGTGGCCCAAAACAGACCGTAGTCGTAAAGTAGTTGGTAGGAAATCACATGGTCAACATCAAAAATCAGTGCGAAAGAGTTTAGATTGATTTTTAATCAATTTATTACAGAAAAATTGTGCATAGTATACAAGTAGTATCATTATTATCATTGGAGATTATGAAAATATTCAGTTACTAATTGTTTCGACAATCTGTTCCTACGTAGCAGTCCGGTTAAGGCTACTGGCTAAGCACCGCACGTGCCGAGGTTCGAAGCGACGAGTAAGATGCTCGCAACGAGCACGCGCTCTTTCGCAATGTTCGAGGAGATCTTTTGAACAAGATTTTTCATACTAAATATGAAGCTATGAAGATAAAAATAACATCAAAATGCTCCCCAATTCTTCTACTTTCCCACGGTATCAAATTATTTGAATCACATTAAGATAAAATTCCTTTATACTGCTTTTAAAATGAGCCGTTTTATGAAAATTTGAATCTGAACTTCAATAGGGATTTTTCACTCTTAAGAGTTTTATCGGAAAGGGATTAAAATAAGTTTGATACCATATGAAAGTAGAAGAATTGAAGAGCATTTTGATGTTTGTTTCATCTTCATAGCAGCATATTTAGTATGCAAAATCTTGAGCATAAGAAAGAAAACTCCTCGAAAATTGCAAAAAGTGTGCGCTACGAGCCCGAATATGGCCAAAACGTTCATTATTGGCCAGTGTGCGA
Organism: Weissflogia rhopalogaster; assembly: GCA_019419845.2. Lineage (NCBI taxonomy): Eukaryota > Metazoa > Arthropoda > Insecta > Coleoptera > Staphylinidae > Weissflogia > Weissflogia rhopalogaster. Next base: position 12,085 of record WSZQ02079165.1, read on the forward strand.
GTCAAAATCGCAGAGTTGTTGGTGCGAATTCACACGGTCAACAACAAAAATCAGTGCGAAAGAGTTTAGATTGATTTTTAATCAATAATTACCCGTTAATCGATTATTTATCCAGTTTAGTATGAATATAACCAACTCTATAGCATGTCTCAATACTTAACTGCACTAACAAAGTATATTTACAACACTTATATCCTAACAATAAACAAATATCTTCGTATACTAACTTCTGATCGCAAGAAATGTGCTCTTCAATCAGCGAACATTAAACGAGTTCTTAAAAAACACTATTAGAAGACCTAATAAACATTTTTACAAGCAACAAAATTACAAGAATTTCATATTAGTAGGCTTAACAAACAAATATCCCAAATATTACATCATAGTAGGCATGAGTATATATTGAAATGGTGGCGGCTAGACAGCCGCCCCATCACACCACATAAATCAAAATTCACAGTGACAATTTTATCACGAATTTCAATCATTGTTCTGATCATCTATCACAGTCCGTTTAAACACTTGCTGCACATCATGAATTAATAATGAGCGAGTGCAATCAAAATTCGCCGTGTTTTCATCAATGCAATTCCTGTTCCAACCAATCAATTAGTAATCTGCATCTGCTAGCGGTGTAGTGTCTTCGCGAGCAACAGTCGCGCAATAGCAAAAGGGCGTGCGTTTATTTATCTTCACGATGGCAAGCGCACAAGAAGACGCGATGCAGATGCTCCTCGATCCGTTTGCCTATCGGATTCGTATCAATAAACCCGTGCGTGATCCGAAGCGGCTGGATCATGGATGGCGCTCTGACTATCTCGCTATTCCGAAAGGGCATAAGGAGGAGGTGATGCTGTTTTCGCTGCTGCCGCACGAGGCTGAGAAGTACAAACGCATGAAACAAGATCTTTTGAGCAGAGACAGTCCTGCGGCCAGGAAGCGTAGACATAAGAAGATTGATGATATCTGGGCGAAGCATGTTACAGATTTGTCTTTGTTACCAAAGAGGTGAGGGTTACTTCTTTTTCTTGTGGGTCTTGGTAGTTTTGTCATTTCTTCAGTTTCTGGAACTTTTTTACAATTAGTTCAATGTTTAATTACGAAATTCTTATTCAGCTGTCTTTAGATCATTTAAGAGGATCGGGTCTTGGTCCGTAGTGGCAAAATGAGGAACGTGAAAAAAACGTGAAATTGATCATCGATGATTTCACTAACAACTTTCATGAGTTATAATAAAGGTTCTAAGTAATCAAATGAAAAACTGTCATAGGAGTTTGAAGATATTTTCACGCTGAATCGATTGGTGCATGATTTATAATCCTAGCAATACAAGAAATTGAAAAAAAAATTATTTCCGCATTTTGCCGCGACGTGATACCGGTCTGACCCGGTCTCTTAGAATTTTTGAGGTTAATGAAATATTCTCTGCAATAGTTATGTTAATTACACTTTATAAGTGTTTTGTTGGTACATGAACAAGTTTGTTATGAGTGCTGTTTGAGTACATGCCTTCTTTATTCCAGAGTCTACGCACAACAGAAAAAAGAATGGGCTCCTCTCTTAGGAAAGAAATTTGAAGGTCGTATGAAGAAACTGCAGGATCAAGCGAAAACTTCCGTATACATCGAATATGCGCACGCCCGAGCTAAACTGTAAGTTTTCATCTATTAGGCACCGGAAAATGTTAAGTTATGAAAACAAACAACTAGTGAATACACAGGAATGTCGTTACAATTTCTAAAAAATAACCTCTAAATCTGCACACAGAAAGAAAGAAGGTAAAGGTCCTTACGCCAAAACGAAATCCAAAGGGAAGAAAGGCAAAGGAAAGAAGAAACGATCCAAAAAAGAAATCCTAGCCGCTGCCTTCGAAAAGCTCGAGAAATTTGCCACTGCTAAAAAACCTCCAAAGCCACCAAAAATTAATGTAAGACCTTGGAATTCATACTTAATGGTTGAATTCATACTGGTTGAATTCAGACGTAACTGATTGAATACAGACTAAATGTATTAATATTTAATTTCTTAGAAAGTAATATTTATTTTTCATTTCAGAGAGGTAAACATGGTACAGTCGATCCCGTCCTACTCGAAAAGCTCAAAACGCCCAAGGGTATAACTCCCAAATTCGTTGACGATTCCAACGAAATATGGCGGACTCAACACTTTGTTCCCGAGAACACGCTTACTTATGTACCAAGTCCGCGCATCCTGGAAATGTCCAATCCGATTATGCGTATTGTTGATTCTCCTGTAATTTTGGGTCAAGTCGATCCTGAGGCTCTGGTGTACAGACGTGAGTTCAATTCCTTAATATACCACCTACTACCGCCTGTAGAAACTGCAATAAATAATTTTCAATGTAATTTGCAATAACTTTCAGCGACTGCAAGAATTTTGGAGCTAGCCATTCCAAAGAAGCACGACGCTGTACAAGTAACCGTTGTCAACGAGGATGCCTTCAAGGTGTCTGAAAACGCCAAGCACTACAAGGCGTCGGAGCGCATCATTGAGCTGGCTAAGTCAAAAGTGCGCGAATGAATGCTCTGCGTCCAAACAACAACTATTCACCGCTATTCACTCGCAAAGAGAGGAATCATTGGATATTGTTAATATTGCCTTAGTGTTTTAGTATGTTCTTTCATTTCCTTCACGCGCATTACCTGCAACAACAATGGGTGGTTGCTGCCTTGCTATTGCGTGCGTAGACATTAATCATATCACTTAATTAATATTACTTCAACCTTTTCATTAATAAACATATTTATGTTGGTGGTTAAATAAAAGTAGTGGTTTTCTTTTGGTACGAAATATTTAAAAAAAGTCAAGGTGAACGTGGTTGTTGATGATGAAATTCAATTTGGAGAATATATGGATTTGGCGGGAAATTAATTGAGTGACTGTTGACTTGTTTTTGTCTCTTGCAGACGAATATCGATACGACCGTTTCGAGGGTTCTCTGGCGCCGTCCGAAGAAGCACTAGTGAAGTGATAATACAATGGGGTGTGCTATAAAATGGACGTGCCTCACGGAGGGTTTTAAGTCTTACCGAGGACCGTTAAGGAACGATCAGTTCTGTAAACTAAAATAGAAACCCAACAATGTAATGAAAAATGTGGCGATAAGTCAGTTTCGGGCTGTATCCCGAAAGTTCGAAACTGACTTATCCTCTTGACTTTTCAAGTACGGTTGGCCGCACCTTCATTGTTAAGTAAATCCTTTATAATACCGAAAAAATAATATACGCAGTGGGTGTTGCAAACACGGTTTTTCTACCTGGCCGAGACAAAGACTGTGCATCGCACTCTTTCGCTACCACCCGGCATTGAGTATGTGCGGAATTAACGAATTATCGTGAGGAAATACCAGCGATTAAGTGTGTTTGAAGTATGCGTAGATACTGTGTAATTGTCGGACATTTTTAAAAGGATTAATTTTTCCTCGATAAGTAAGTTCCTAATTTCTTTCTAGATAATCTTCTAGGCGGCTTGATTCTCTGGAAATATGCGGCAATCAATCCGAGACTTCGGTATCGGCAGCCATCTTCACCTGCGAGTCCATCTTCAGCAGCCAAACCGTCGTCATCTGAGAGTCTGACATCTGCAGCCGGCATCAGCGAGTCCGCCGTCCTCACCTAGTCCGTCACCGAGAGTTCATCACCGACCCTGTCATTCAACCACGATCTGTCCCGACTGCCCATAAAGATGGGCAACCATAGAACAATATACAAGACTTGAAGAAAACAATTTATGGCGGCTAAGAGTTTCGGAGATCTAGCTCTAACAAGAGCTTCTAATGAGAAGATATCTCATAAATATACATTTGTAAATTTGGTATAGAACCTTTCAATATGGCAAAAAGTATCGATATCGAAGTTTTTTTTGCGTTCCACCTACCTATGGTGTTTTGCCTGTTCACCGCTTCATCTAACCTTCATTCGTGTTTTTACTGCGAAGTTAAGAATTCGCGGACAGCGCCTCAGCCGCTTGTTGAATGAATGAATCCAACGCATAGCTACGTCCAAAGTTGCTTAACTGCGCCATATTGAAGTTTATTACTACAAAAAAAAAAGATGAGACCCAAAAATATTTTAAGTATCCGGATATCCTTCTTCAGCCAGGGCAAAAAAAATGAGAAATTTAAATTTATTTCTATATATTTCGACCACACCGATGTTTTCTTGTCGTAGACAGTGTTAAACATAAAAAAAAAGTTGCAATAAACACTGTAATAATCATCTAATCATATTTTATCCACTACCTTGAAAATAAAATGTTACAAAAAGTTTTATTAAACCTATAATCACGTAAATTTATTTATATCTTTTGGAAACATTTCTAAGGTAATAGCTTATGTTTTGCTTAATATACATCTACTATATACATAATAAAGTTTGAGACGAGTCGTTTTCTGAAGGCTATCAACCTACTCACGGTTTACGGTAACTTTATGATCCTGCGACTAAAAAGTGTACTCGCGCGGAAATCTCAAGTAACACGGCCAACGATGAGGATGATTGTGAGAGAAGGTGAGGAATCTTGAACGTTTGTAACTGTAAAATAGGAAATGCGTCTATTTTTCGTTTATTAAAATGCGAATTCCTCCATTATGCACAAATAAGGGCAAAACTATAGGAATTTAATTTAATTTGCAAATTAAAGATTATTTGCATTAGAAACGGAATGAAAAACATACAAAAAATAAGCAAGCTGCTTTAACGAAACTATAATACTCTACAACAAAATGTATTTTCCAATTTTGACTTATCTAATTGTAAGTAGCAGGAAGGCTACAAGCTGCTAAAAAGAGTTTTTTTTTAAGAAAATTTTTTAGGGAAAACAAGCTTACACAAAATTTAAAATAAATTTATTAGGCAATGATTGCAATTATTAACAAACCCGATCGCCATCTTCTTGACAGCAGATATTCTCAGTCATCGCCATCTGAACCGAAAAAACAGCATTGGTTCGCAATTCTTAGTAGATCGTGAAAGCCACCTGCAAATCATCAGGTGACACTTCTTTATATATTTATTAATGAGCTATCTGCTGGATCACATACATTGCAATATAATCTACAGTTCGCTCGTAGTTCAACCTAGTTCGTTTCGTACTTTACGTACTTCGTGGTGGTTTATTTAACCCAGTACAGCAGAAGTGGGATATATTAGCTGTGCATCAATAGCTTCATTTAGAAATTACATGGGTAAATTATTGGTGTAGTGGGAGGCTCATTTTATCCCTACCATCAGAAGTGGGATATATTAGATGTGCATCATTTGCTTCATTTAGCAATTACATGGATAAATCATGGGCGTCGTGGGTGGTTCATTTTATCACTGTGGAATTGGTAGAACCACAATAAAAGTGAGGGTAGATCGTGGATGGACTGCGTGGCGGTGACCAGTTGGGGATAAGGAGGTGGAGTGATTGATAATGGTTTAGCATCGATGTCGGTCAGGGCGGTCAAAGATGTTGGCTTGGTGGAGATCGCAGAGTCGCAGTTGTTGTCGAGATGATGTAGACTGAATGGTGTAGTCTTATGGTTGTGGAAATTGGTTGAGTATTTACATTTCCAGGAGGGCATCGAAGATGAGGTCAATGCCCTCTAGATGCGACCATTTTTTGTCCGTTTTGTTGGACCCCATGAACACGTAGCCGTCGGATGTTAGCGATTCCTCGGAATCTGGGATGTTTGCTTATGTCTAAATGATGTGATTTTCTATTGTAGGATTTTAGTTGATGTTTATGTGATCACCGTCTTTTGGGCGCGAACCGAGGTCAGGGACTGCCATAATCACTAACATCAGAAGTGGGATATATTAACTGTACATCATCAGCTTCATTTAACATATTTTCTCGCATCTAAATTAAAAAAAAAGGTTGATTCCGTCATATTTCGCATACAGCAGGTTTCATAGTATGTTTTAAAAAGCTAGTGTTTTATATGTTTTTTTATATGGATACATCTTCTTGAATTCCTAACATTTTCGGCTT
>WSZQ02079176.1:0-18080 GCA_019419845.2 Weissflogia rhopalogaster
CCTTTGAATTTTCAAATAAATCATCTTTTAAAATTTAATGTCATGTTATTATTTGAATGCTCACTCTTACTTTTGCCTTTCTACAGTCAGTAATGTCATCAGTTTAAGTTGATACATAACCTGCTTCTTTTATGTGGAGTTAGTTCAGAGGGCCTTGTTGCCAAGGGCCATAAATCAGCAAGAAGAAGAACTTTCAGTTAATACATACTTACACCGTTTTCTAATAGATGACACCTGAAAATCTAGATCAAACTTTATCACGTCTCACAATCATTAGTTTTATGGCTTTCATTTTATTTTTATCTACTTAAAAAACATCATCTCTATTAAAGGGAGAAAGTGACGACGAAAGTTCAACGCAGAGCACACCCCAAAATACACCACGTCGTCCACACCATCGAAATCGTCGTCAAGAGAAGAAAAAACGACGTTAAACCTTTCAAAATAACCCCATCTCCCAGCAGTATTCTTCTCAGACTAACCAAAACATAACTTAATTCTCGATTGCGTTTAATTATCTCACATAATACTCAAAATGTTATAATATTACCAACATGTAACAAGTGTGTTAAATAGATTAAATTAACATCTTCTTTGTACAAGCGTACGTAGTTTAAAGCATTGAATGTAAGTTCGTACATTTCTTACATCTTTTGTTTTCTTTTACATCATTTGTATAATATTTTATATTTCAAATATAAAAATAGAGGCTGAGGCCAAAATAAATCGTTCAAATTAGTAATCAGCTGTAAATCTATGATTTAAGCGCAGCGAGGCGACTCTGCATCTCTTCCAATTCTTTCTCGTCTTCTTCCTCTTCAGCCTCTTCTTCTTTAGCAGCAGGAACGGCAGTATCGCCAACAGGTACCTCTGGTGCTTCACCAAGTTTGCCTTCGGTGAGTTCAAAGAGGACACGGTCGACCTCCGCTTGCGCTGCCTCTTCCATCTCATCTTGATCTTCAAGGCCTTCGAAGGTTTCGTCTAACATCTCTTCGATTATACCGGCGCGTGTCATTTCTTTGGACATTTCCTGCATGGTTTTTGCGACTTCCGGGATGCGTACAAGGCTTTGCATTGCTTTCATGACTTCCGTGGATTTTTGAAGAGAGCCGGCAACTCTTAAAGTAGCTGAAAGCAATTTCTGTTAAATATGTTTTAGAAAATTTCCTATGAAATGATTGATAATTATAAGTCAAAAAACGATTCAACATTAGACAAAATGAAAAAAAAACTATTAAGATAATAAGCTTAAAAATCCACAAGTGTCTGTAAAATTATATCGGTTTATATTGAGTTGCATATTATTTTAACTATTTCCTTTGCTGAATATTGGGTTGCCTAACCTTGAAATTAAGAAAATTAAATAGTACAGAACTAATAAATTAAAAAAGAAAAACTTTGTATTGAATATCGTATCGTTTGGATTCGACTATATTGATTTCCCTAACCTTTAAATTAAAGTAAAAAAGCTAATAAAAAAAGTTTAAAAAACGTACGTTTAAAACATTATATTGAGTTGCATATCGTTGAAACTATTTGTTGGGGTGTATATTGGGTTGCCTATCCGTGATATTCAACAATTTTACTATAGTGGCAGATTAAACGATACAATTATCAAGAAATTAAGAAAAAAATACATCATTTCTAAAATGACGAATGCAAAACTTGCTTAGTCCATGGCATTTATAAAAAAATATTAATTGATTTACTGAATAAGTGGCAGAATACCAAAAAAAATTGTACACTTACCCAATTGATTCTTCATCTGTAGTTGAACAGAATTCAAATGTGCCTTTGAAGTATAAATCTTCGTCGTGGCCTTCCTCGCACGAATTATTTCCTTCGCCAGAATAGTGCAAGTGTCTCTATCGCCCTTCTTAGCCGCCTCCTTCAAAGACCTTTTCACTTTCTCCTCTTCTCTTTGTATAGCTACAAAACGACATTTTAATGTCACTCATAATTGATGGCATTTCATAAAAATCAATATCTCACCTCTTATCTGCCTGTCCAGCTGATAGCCTTCCTTGCGAATTTTGTGACACCATTCATTTACCTACAAATGATGTTAAATTAAGATCTACACTTTATAATTGCTACGAAATGAGGTAAAATCAATCACCATATCTTTGGGATTCCTCTCGGGGCTTTTTCCAAACAAACCCATATTGTAATAGGAGAATTGTAACGATATCACTTGTTTACCGTTTTTGGTAGCGGTTTATTTTCGTTGTTGACTAATTAACAACATTCGAGGTGTATCTTGGGTATGTAGTGATTCATATGGAAAAATGTCATGTGTCAAATTAGAACATTTTTACGCATGCGCTTTATAATTTTAAAGATTGTGTATTTGGTTGCATAGAATGTAGACAAAAGTTGTTTGAAAATGTTTAAAAATAAACAATAGAATTAAAAAAATAAGTAGAGAATCAAAATTTATAAATGAGAAAATAAGTAATTGAATATTCTAATTTGATAGGTTTTAATCTATTAATTTATATTTTTTAATATTAAAATTAAAATTTTGACAAATGTACGTTGAGTTGCCTGTAGTAAAATTTGACAGTAAAATACCGGAAACTAATTTAAACCTACATCACCTACATGTTCTTCTACGCTTTATAATTCCGAACAATACAAAGGAAATCATCAGAAAAACAATACTCTAAATATCTAAACATTATACACAACAAGAAAACAGTACGAACGTAGCGATAGAAAAGATAGAAGACAATAGACATGGAAATATCAAGTAACATGTAAGTTAACCTAGAAATTAATTAACTTGTTGATTCACATTACACTTGCTTTGTTGTTTTTATTTATTCTGTTTGACCTTCTAAATTGTGTGTTTTTGTAAATATTACAAAAACGAGATGGTAAACATTTGTTTTCATTGCATATTTGCATTTAGTTTTGCGTCGTAGACGTATTGATTTTTATGTGATTTTTCGTTTCAGAGATTTATGACACATACCAGCATAATACGAACATGCTGGTAGTTAATTGTGATTAGTTAAATTAAAGTGACGAGAAGCTTGGAATTCATTGAAGCATTTGCCAGTCTGTTGCAATAGTAATCTTTGACTTCCACTAAAAAAAAACGAGTAGAATTACAAAATTACTCAAAATTAGAATTTAGTGAGTGACATTTAAAAAAATAAAAGGAGGCAAAACAGAAAATGTGTCCAATAAACCAAGATCTTCAAATTGTTGCTCAATTTGGCACAGAACCATCAAATTTCCAAAGACTGGGCGGTGATGGTGTGGTAATACTTGTGGATTGTGTGAGGATTATTCGACATAATGTTGAAAATAAGTGTCTTATTGGAATTGTTGAATTGAAGGTATGTTTTTTTCATTTTACCTTTAGATACTTACTTCTTTTCTTCTTTTATTAGCATTTTATCACTTTTACTCTATTCAATTTCGTAATACAATATCATGAAATTCAAAATCCTAATACATAAAATGAAAGAAAACTTAAACAGTTTTACCCATCTTACTTTCTGTCGAACTTTACTTGCAATTGCGTAGAGGCACCTATATAATTGTAAGAAAAGAGTGAGTCTTTCATGCCTAACCCGACGAAATTCGTTTGGAAGGCCAGTCGTAATTTCAGGGGGAATAAATAGCAGGGAAAAAACAATTTTTTGAGAATTCATTAAGGGATATATTTAAAATATCGCATCGATTTTTTAGCAAAAAAAAAGCTTTCGAGAATATTTTTAACATTAGTATCATAATTTTTAATTGGCGGAGGTAAGAGCTGTCTGCGGAGTTATGATCTACACAACCTATGACTGATCATAACAGTACTGGTAGATGATCTAGTTCTAGGCAAGCAAGCTATTTAATAGATTCATGGTAGTTTCACTGCTGAGTAGTGATGTCAAAAAAAGTGTCGTTATCGATAAGTGTCGATACTTATCGACTTTTATCGATACTTTAATTTTCGATACTTATCGATAGTATCGAATTAGTTATTTTCGATACTTTTTGACATGCCCCTATACTGAGGCCATCTGTTAATCACTTAAAATGAACAAACACGACGACTAATTTAAGTTATTGAAGTCAGCGAATTGTGTGAAAAGACATGTGTGAACCTTTCGAGATTTAATACGATTGAATACATTTTGAATGTTTAAAAGGCAAGAACGGACAGCGATGAAGAAGTAAAATCCGTTAAACGTAATGCACGACATAATCTTGAAACATTTGGAAATTAATTAATAAATTATGCATTTTATGCTATAATCCAAAATAGTTTATTACTCATTCACAGAAATATTAATTTTGAAGAAAGTTATATTCTCGACACTTTTCGATGTTATCAATTCGTCTTAATCAAAATATTAAAAGTTGATAAATTACAAGTTTCGATACTTCGAAGTAGATTCCTTTATTTACTCAATTAGTAATTTTAAAATTATTAATTTCATTACTTAGGAATTACCGCGATATACCAATGTGTATTTTCGAAACCAATAAGTATCGATACTTTTCTTCGAAAGTATCGAATATATTTCAAATTTATCGTTACCAAAAAGTATCGATACTTCATGAGAAGTTGACATCCCTACTGCTGAGCGCATGCACATGCCAAATCGTAGCGGGCTGATGCGCCGGCACGTAACCCGTAAATGTTAACAGCTGACATACCGATACCATATATCGATATAATCATAGAAAACAATATAGTGTATAACTCGCATGCAATTCACATTGTTTATAACATTAAGGCTCCTTGTACAATATACTATTGAAAATTCATGTTTCATTTCTTCTATTAAGAATGATACAAATATAAACATTACATTTTAGGATATACCAATGCAAACACATTTTGACTATGCGAAGTATGAAAACAATAACATCTCATCCAACGATGTAATCACGATTATCAAAGCAGCAATAGCACCCGGTTCGTGGCTCATCTTCGAGGATGTATTCTTCGTGCAAGAATATAGGAAACTGCTACAAGATATCTTTCCAGTTGTGATAAGTCGATCACAACTAGAGAGGCATAATACGGACGATCAGAATGTGCTCGACAATCTCTCACAGGTGTGGAATCATGTTTTTCACTCATCTATGTCCCACCTTTGAGTTTCATTTAAACCATATTATTTGATATTTCGCACATTTTCATATATTATATTCGTTATTTACGTTTTTTTTTTGCTTCTTTATGCTGTATTTTGGTAGATGCTTTGCAGTTATATAGTTAGATAAATAAGAATCAAAATGATAAAATGGCACTACCATGGTACAAGTTATTGATTAATTTTGTTGATTAAATTTGTTCGTTATTACTTTATTTTGCACAAAGTTGTTTTATTTTGTAAACATGTTATTGGATGTTCCTTTTCAGTTTTTAATGTTTTGAACCTGTACTAAATGTTTATTTTGGTATCAATTTTGTTTGCTGATGTGTTTGAAAGTGATACTAACAATTTTTACATCGTGTCATTGTTTAGATTACAGCAAAGGAAAACAACGCCATCTTCAGATCACTAGGTATTGTCATTGTAACTTCTTAGTCACTGGTTTGGACTCACTCACGTGTTTGTGGTTCTCCAGAAATAAGGCATGCTGTAGATATCAACTTACATTCAGAACTAATAGTAATTTATTAGTATAAAGGAAGAATTACTCAGTGGACGAGGTAATTCTCGTCGTACAAAAATGCTTCGCGTTAATCAGAGAAGTGAATGTGTTATTTCTTATTTTGTGGTCAAAAATACGAATTAAATGTAAAACTGCAAACTTGCAGAACGACTGTATGAATGTATACAAATGTATGCTGCAGGTGCATGTTATTGTCGAATGAATCTATGCGAACGTGGTCGCTCTAGTACTCGACTAGTGGTCTCTTATCAATTAAGACGGGTAGCGCCAACAAAAGTAAAATAAAATTTGGCACTAAGTGGAAATGCGTCGCAACAGTCATTAATATATTTCGTATATTGAAGTCAAATAATGTTACGAACGGAAAATATATTGATATTTTTGAAATCAGCCACATGAGAAATCTGTAATATACCAAATCAAATTTTTGACTGAATAAATTCCAGGCCCTGCATTGTTGATATTACGCTTTTTGTCGATTTTATCTCCTAGACCACTGACAAAAATACTTTTTTGGCCCCTTGCTTCACAAAAATCATTTGCCATTGTTTTAAATATATAATATTCTTGAAAGATCAGCTCAACATTCAACTTTGTTTCAGTGAATAGTTTATTTCAGTGATTCTCAAGCGTGATTCTTCTGTGAGCTGTGGAATTCTAAAATTTTTGGATTTAATAACGACAAAGGGATTTATGACTGTGACATTCTAAACTAAAGTATAGATTCATTTTGGATATATCAATAGCAATGAATCGAATGAAAATGTCAATCTATAATCTATGGAGTCAATGTTGTAAGTATCAAAAGGATTAAGAAATGAACGCACCCGTTCATGTGCGATCAAATTTTCAAAGTTACCGCCAAATTTTGAAATTAAAAGCTCCGTTACATTCCATCAGGGGCGAGCAACTTTTTTCAGTCGCGAGCCAATAAGAATGTAGAATTTGTTAACGAGTTTAGACTCAGCCTAGAAAGCTTCGCTGGAAGCAAATAACAACAAACAAATAAAACTACCTACCTACATTTTGAGGTTACGGGTTTATTTAAAGTTGTTTATCAAAAACCTAGTTGTTAGATTTTTCGTTTTATATTTTATTATGTTTTATTAATATAATTCATTATTTGTCAACCTTATTACATTATTTAAGATTTTATTTCTATACTTTCCATTTGACATTTTAATAAAAATTAACTTTTTCAATCTAGTGTATATTTGGTTGCCGTCCTTTAGGCGCAAAATAACTCCACAAACTTGTAAGAACCTACCAACCCCCACTTCAGTAAAATACGATACGTTAGATCGACACCGCCTACCTGTATGCCGCACTGAACGCGTACGCACAAACCCAAGCATAGGAATCATACGAAAATTCAACTCCCAACGGCCGAAACCCCGAGCACCGTGCGAGCGTCAAACGCAAAACGGAGCGGGGAGTGGATCAATGTGTTTACAATCGTCGCTTGTACGTTCGTCTCAGTTGCCCAGGGGGACGCGGTGCAGATGCGCGCTGTGCCTACAGCGAAACGAGCGAAACGTATCGAGACTCTCAACACGGCGCGAAAACAAGAACTCGTAACGCTTTTTATCCACAACACCAAAATCCCCAGACATAAACAATTAGGGTGCAAAACAATCGAATAAACAACGAGTGAATAAGTGACTGTGAATGCGAAAATTTATGTGAAATTCAACGGATTATTCGATTGAATTCATTGCAACTCAACGTTCTACCATAAAAAGGTGAGTAAATATTTCTAATATTCAATATAATAATGATAACCCTGATAAGAATGAAATGGTAGCAGTTGATAGTAGTCATACTCGGTAACTACAGTGAAATATATTCACCTGGTTTTGGGTCTTTTAGTTATAACCTTGATTAATCCATCAATAAAAGCATTTATTTTTATCTTTTCAACGTTTTAAGCCGAATTAAGGCAGACAAAACATTATTTGTTTTATTTCTCATGGAAATACTGTCATTTTGTTATAAGATTAATTCAGATAAAATGCACTAAGAATATAAGTTAATGAATAGGATGAAAAGGGCTTGGTTCAAGTTGGGCCTGTTTTCAGGGCTTGGTAGACTGTTTCAATCTACCATGTGTATGTGTGTGTATGCTTGTGCCCTGCTTCCGCTGAGTAAATGGCTAATAAAAACCTTCGCGAACGTTATAACGTTATAAATTTGATACGATGTGCATGACCGCGAATCTGTCTTTTATTTTTTATCTTTTATTTAAACCAGAAACAAAAAAATCTAATTATTATTATTATTAATTAATCCTCAATTTGGAGTTTTAGGGTAGTTTTGTATTTTTGTCGGGGTCAGTCGTGGATAGTTGGATTTTTTCCACTTGCTGGTCACTTGCATTGTGCTGTTGGTTGTTCTTTTATCACCCTAGGCTTAGCAGAATTTCTAGCTTATTTTGTGCCTGAAAATGGTGGTGGGTGTTTTTGAGGGTGACGGTAGCAGATGGGTGGTTTTAGGGGCTTATTGGAATGGTTGTGGTGCAGAGGTAGATGGCAGAGCGGTGAGGGTTCAGGAAAAATTGCAAGAAGGGAAGGTTTATAAATAAAGTTTATAACACTTTCTTGTTACTCCTACTACTATACCGCCCCTAGCCCTGCCCCATCTGAGTCAATAATCTGTTAGTTTCATCCAGATCGGGACAATCAAAAGTTGGTCATTTTCAATCATTTTCAAAATCTTAAAATCAAAATATCTAGGAAACTATACTTTGAGAAAACACACAAAAACCATCCGAGGCAATACTCTATTAGTTGCATCCAGATCGGGACTAGCAAAATTTGGTCCAAAATTGCACTTTGAAAGTGGATATTTTTCAAAATAACTCGAGAACGACAAAATCGACCCCCATTTATTATATCATCTTCTGAATCAGCGCATTCCGCTCTATAAGATAGTATAGTTTGAGATCTAGCTGAGAATAAATAGATAGAAAATTATGACGATACATTGATATTTCGTAAAAACTTCAGCGGATTACTACTTTTTGCTATGTAAAAAGGTGAATTAAAAAATCGTTTATTTCTGAAAGAAGGGCAATGTAAAATTAAACAGGTTATTTTAAACTCAACACTCAAATATTTATCCAAAATTGGCAATAACATTAATATAACCTTCAGTGCACCTTTCAACAAAGTTAAGGTTAAATCCGAACTATCCACGCACCAGTATACCTTGCATCTGATTTATTTCCTCCGCCTGAAGCACCGGCTGAACTTTAATAATAATACTGATTCCATTTCGATAGCAGAAACATAGTATTATTAATCAAAATGCATACATATTTCTTACCCATTCCCATTACGGGAAGTACCGGCACGTGACTGTAGTAGTACGCCTCGCCGGCCCGCCATCCGGCTGATAGTATTTCACAGCCAACCTTGAATAACCTTCACGCTTTGATGTTGCTACTCTGGACTATCACGGTGTATAAAATACTCGTATTTTGACCGGTAGATTTTTGAAACGAAATTCGTATGTAACTTGAACTTCCGAACTACGAATTGAGGAAGAACACAAACTCTAGGTGAATATTAAATATGAGTATTCTGATTGTGAGACTGTTGAGTTCAGGTAGTAGTAAACAACGACTAAACAAAGATTTGAGTTTCACATAATTGAGTTTGAGCGAATTTAGAGTTTGATATATTATTGATGTTTTAAGAGGAAAAAAAAATGGGTGAATATAACAAACGAATTTATTTAAAGATATAAATTATAGAGGTTTCGGTACATTGTTCTTTTGTTTCGAGTGATGTTATCTGTTTGAAATATGGTATTAAAGTTGAGGTGGATACTAATTTTATTAATTATTTAATATATAACGTTTATTCATGTAATTAAAATAATTTTATTATATATTTTGGCCTTTTTATATTTGATGGTACCATTCAGACTACCAGCTTTCAGCTTTTAAGCTTGGCCTTGCCTGACCAATATATTTAAAAGCGATAATGAAATTTGAATTAAACTTGCAAGTCAAACTATCTCCTTATAAATTTATTGAGTATCGATACCACGTGTCGATACTTATCGACTTTTATAAATACTTTAATTTTCGATACTTATAGATAGTATCTAATTAGTCATTTTCGATACTTTTAGACATGCCCCTACACTGAGGCCATCTGTTGATCACAACTCCCAATTATGATGGTAATCGTACTCTGAGCGACAGAGTCGTCCCCGCTGCTGCGTTGGTTAATTTGAAAATATGTATCAATATTACGGAATGGAATTTTCCACTAGTTGTTTTCACTGATATTTATCAAATAAAAAACAGTGAAATTGGATCACAAAACGGATATTTTTAAATTAACAAACGCATGCGTTTAAAATACGTTTGCGCCTGTTTAGCGGCTTGACGTAACATCAAACACATTGAGATGATAATATACTGTAATATAACTATAACGTGTAAAAGATAATTGGCAAAACATTAACAAATGGCGCCAATGTATATTTTCGATACCAATAAGTATCGATACTTTTCTTCGATACATGGGTATCGAAGTTTCAAAAGTATCGATAACAATAAGTATCGATACTTCGTGAAAAGTTGACATCCCTAGTGGTCACCCATCCAACGCCCAGCTACGTCCGACGTTGCTTAACTGCAGTGATCTAACGAGTACCCAACTCCACAACGCGGCAAGCCGCCGCTATGTAGTTTTTATATGCATTTTCTATTTCTAATTAATGCAAATCCAGATTAACATCCTAAGACTAAAGGCAGCTTCACTGTAGTTATATAACATAATAATATGATGGTAGTAGTACTTTCTGGAAATAAATAAAACTGTTATGAACCATCTGTCAGTGAATATTGTGAAGTTTTTGCCGTTTTTTGTTGCCTTTTTAAATTTAATTCTAAGGCGCCGTTCAGACTACTGGCTTGTGCCTTCGACCTTTTAAGCATGGCCTTGTCTGACCAATGTATTTAAAAGGACATAATGAAATTTGAATCAAACTGTCGAACTCTCTCCTTTCAAATATATTGGTCAGCCAATGATAAATATAAAAGCTCCCGGTATGAAACTGAAGAGATTACTTCTTCTAGCTTGAGTCTAATTAACTATTAGTTTGTAGTCTTATACTACGTGTATACAAAATTTCGGGCGAATCCGTGAGGTCGAGTCCGTGCCTCTTCCTTGCTTGTGGTATTGATAGTATTAAAAACAGGCGTCATCTAGTTATTTTCAAACAACACTTTTCATACATTTTTTTATAGTAAACATGAAGATGGAAAACATGAAGAATTTAAGGTTATTTTTCACGACTAGTAATTTTCGCTAACGTACCGCTTCAAATAAAGTCAATATAAATCTCTTAGCGCCATGTTTATCTGCCGACTTACGAAAGGGAAATATCCACAGCTCGAGAGCAATTTCGTCTGGCATCCAGCGACTGCGTCTGGAGTGTTTGGATGCTTGCAAGAGAGCTCAATTCACGAGCTTCAGGAGGCATAACCTTGGCGAAGCTTTTGTCAAAGCTTTCAACGAGGCGAACGAATTTTATTGATTTCGTCGTCGTCATCCAAACTTGAGTTTAATCAAAAGCCTTTTTTCGCAAATTTATTCTTGATAGAACACTTTGATAAAACATTTATTACCTATTTCAGTGGGAATTTTCCAAGAGAAATAAGGTAACCGAAAGAATACAAGCTAATATTTAATTATATCGCTGAGCCTAGAGATTTAATTAATTAACGCACAAACGGATTACTTTCAGGATTATTCATTACAAAGATTATAGAGGTATAAGGCAAAATGGGGTTAATCTATAATAATATCGTAGACTTAAGTTGGTCTTAATGGATTGTAATAGAACATGACTTGACAAAAACAAATTAATGTTAATCTTGTTAAGGTTCATTTAATCGCAGTCGATGAAAATCGATAAATGCTTCGACGTGCAATTGAAGCGTGTTAAATTTTGAAAGGATTTATTTAATAACCAATGGATTAAATTATTATCTATTTAAAAAACGTAATAAAAAACAACTTCCTTTGTTTCTTTGTTTTTACATTCCTACAAATTGGTTAGATTAAAGTAATCTATGGATATCTAGGTTAAAGTGGCGTTTCTCTATAAAACTTAAAATTCATTGTCAATAACAACATACGGTATAACATTTGTGCAGAGATTGTTTACTAATTGACGTGTGCCCATCCCAGACGGAACATTTGCCGAAGCGTTTGTTTAAGGCTAAGGCTGATTGCGAGAGTTTAGTGCATCCTATGGTGCACGCTCATTCGCCGAATGCACCGTGTTACGAGGTTCATTCAACTTGTGCGAATAGGCGCGTGCGCGCTCACCGCGATACCACACCGACACCTCGTTGAGTCGTAGGCGCATGCGCACTAGCGCATGGCGGTGAATTTGCGTATTTTTCGCCGCAACGACATTGCAATAAGCAGCATATGAGGAGTTAGCTCGATTGTGACTGCCATTGAGGCGATGCCGATGTGATTGTAGGCGGTTTTTGGCGTGCGTAATTTCAGCTTCGATCTGCCGTGCACCGGGAAGTCATGTGCGACTTGAGCGATGTTGAGTTACGAGTGTTTGTAGTTACAAGAGTTGAAGAACTTAAGTCTTATTAAGGTTCAAGATGTATGCGATCTTATTCATAGTTGAAAAGTTTGAAGATGTTTACTTTGTTGATTTTGGGATATAGTAAGGCATCTTATATGGTGTAGATTTGGTTTTGGTTACATTAATTTTAAGGATTAACAATAAGAACATTTAGAGTTAGTTTAAGAAAAATATCGATACTGGCGATATCACAAAGTATCGATATTTTTAATAAAAATAAATATTGCTACTTTTGATACCATTATGTAACGATGAATCGAGACTTTCATTATCAACATAGATCGATATTATGGATACCAATAAATAATGTTATTCAGATACCAATATGTCTCGATACTTTCGATATCAAGAAGGTATTGATACTTCTATGTTTCTTGACTTTCGATACCAATATAAATTGTGGTTCATTTTTTTGACCCACCGACAATGAGTTGCCGACCCCTGAGTTAAATCCATTCCTCTAGGCCGAGGGATCCCGGTGAGGCGAGAGATTTTACAACAACAGCTAGACCAAGAAATTGAAGAATCAAAACCACAAAAGTACTCGAGTTGGCGTATTTTAAGCGAGTTTTACAAACTTTCCAAAAACTTTTTGATTCTTCATTTTTGATCAAAATTACGAATGTTAGAAGAGTGTGTGCAGTTGAATTGAATAGAGCTAATGACCATAGTAGTCCATGCTCGGTAAACTCAAACAAAAAAATATGAAAAATTGTTTGAGCTTAGTATTATGCGTTAAATTGTCAAACGTTCAAAGCGTTTTGAGTACCTCCTAGGAAATATAAACCGTGAAAATCGCACATTTTTTGACCTGGTAAGTGAAGCTCTTAAGTACGTTAATGGACGCTTAATATGATTTAGAAATTTTCGGTTATTTCTATAACATTCTTATAACTAAAATCAAAATTAACAACAAAGGACCTTTCTACTTAAAAACGGATCCCCCTCTCTCTCTCTTTCTCTCTCTCTCTCTGTCTCTCTCTTGCTCTCTTTAAAAAATTACTCGTTCTAAAAAATGATTCAGTCATTCTTAATAGCAAACAATTTATTCTTGCAAATTGAGTGCAAATCCAAAATCAACTCTAGCAAAAAATAAAGTGACTCAGCCACTCGTTAATTTAACCTCCTAAACCATCAAGCACGCATTGCCTTATTATGTCTCGACGTTTAACAAGAGATGTAAATCTTTTGAGAACTCTTTTCGGGACAACCAACTTAAGTCAGATACAACTTGCCAATAATGGGCAGGACCGCAACAGTTTTAGCGCTGCAGCCAACTTTAACTGATGGGAGAAACTTCCAAGGCGACTTGTCACTTTTTGCGTTAAGCACACTTTTTCGGTGAAATTAAGTGCATGAGGTCATGATACGACGAAGCACAGTGCCAAAACGAGTGGCATTGGCGAGTGTGCGGAAAATTTACATATTTGGTCGAAAAACAACACACCCGCAGCTATCGGACGCGCCAGTCAAGGTGACTGGTTGACAAGGAGATGCACGATTGCATAACAGAAGCTTGACTTAAGTTACTTTTCATGTTTTGCCATTGCCATATGGTTGCACAAAATACAAACGTGCGAGAAAACTCCATCGCCTTCGTCATGTTTACCGCACAAGGTATAAAAATATCATTTTAAGACATCTGGTCACATGCATAAACATACGTTTAAAACATTTACTATTTACTGCAGCCTTTAAAACCGGAAAAAGTTACATGAACATGAAGGAGGATGTAATAAAATATGTTTTGTGGGAGATAAACTTTTTTGATATTCTAACAGGAGTTTTAAACATTAGCAATGAAAATGTTTGGAGCATTGCGTACATTCCAAGGGATATATCAAATTATCGATTCTTTTTAGTAACGAAAATATATAGTTTGGGGTGTCGCAAGTATCGTACTTTTTGATATATCTAAAGTACCGATAGATAATTGTATTTTAAATAGTAGTTGTCATTGTAAATGCGCTGAGCGTCCTTATGACATTATTTCATCGCGAGTTGTAAATTCACGGAGCTTCACTCAAGGAGTTTTGAGGAGTTCCGCAGCAGAGTAATAGGTAGCACGCAAGAATGCGATAGTAGAAATAGTTGCGTTGAAATAATTTACTCGTAATAATGCCGGACAAGAACTGATTTATTTTAAGTATTTCGGAGCGCCAAAGTTGCCAACCCAGGGAGGCAAGGAGTAGTTCGGCCCAAACAGCACTTTGGCGCGATCACACAATTGATATAGAAAGTTACGAAACATAAAAAATGGATACTTTGAGATATTGAAAGTATTGATATTTGTTGGTATTCGAAAGTCCCGAAACTTAAAATTATCTATACTTATTTATATCGAAAGTGTCGATACATATTGCTATGGAATGTATCCGGTACATATTGGTAATGAAGTTATCTACCGATTGATATCAGACACAATATAATTTTATGGAACGCCGAGTAGTCTCTAACCCTTCTCTTGTATCCCTTCAACCAGTATGGCCAATCTGAAGGTTACTAATATCTGCGCATTTATTGATTTTTTTGAGATTTTTCGGTTATATACATTTAATCATATGTTTTTTTCTCATGCTGATAGATAATTTCAAGACGATTCTAAATTTGCATAATTTTTTAAAACTATTTATATAATATTTTTTATTACAATTGTTGCAACTTTAATAATCATTTGCATATTTTCAATAGTGAAGCATGAGCTAGCTGAAATAAATTAACACCCATAGATTCGTAGTAAAATTTGCAAAAAAATTATGTTAATTCCAAATGAGCTTGTAATGTAATTTATAAATATAATTAAACGGTGTTAATTTCATTAGAGTAATACATTCGATTCAATAATTACAACTGTCCAATGTAATTCCCCATTTAAAAAGTTGTGCTAGCCCTATTATTTGGTTGTGCTAAGATCACAGCGATTTTTTAATAATAATATATACAATGCTTCACGGGCCAGACAAAATTCTACGGGCCGCCATTTGCCCAGGCCTGATATATAACATATTAGCAGCTCCAATATTAAATGTCAAAATTTAATTTTACGGGTTATTTTAAATGAGATAATTTTCTATCGCTGCTAACTTCTTGTCGGTTAAAACTATGCTTCATCAACTAGACTAGATAAAATAACTAACCAACAACAAAAATTCAAATTAGTAATTTGTAGCAACGTGAAGAAATATGCATATTACTATTCAAATGACAGTCATATTCTTAATTACGCAACGCCTTAACACGATAAACCACGATTATGACTTGTACCTACTTGTACTTGTAATTACATAACCTCAATGGCGCCGCGGCGTTCGATATTCCGTCGAAGTTGCGAAAAAGGAAAGTCTTTGGCGCTAACAAAAGTTCACCGCATGTACGTTAAATAAACGTAATAAAAAAAGCAAACCACACACACACTTATTACCAGCGCGTAATAATTTAATTGAATGCTGGCAATTTAATTGCAAATTGTACTCGCACTATAAATGATCTCCTCAAACCTTTCTACCGCGAAGTCACTTCCGATGATTATAATTTTCGGTTGGTTAAGTCCACTTAAATTATGTAAAAGTACGTAAAAATGATGAAGTTGCTCGGTAAAAATTAGCCAGGTATAACCGGAAGAAACTTTTAAATCATATTTTTATTTACGTCTGTAAATTTAATTATCTAGTCTACAATCGTTAGGAATTAGCATGTGTCTAATTAGATCTTTAAATTTTTGCATTTTATTATATAATAATTAATTTTAATTAGTTTATAACAAGCATTTTTAATTATAGTATATTAATAGTTGTATAGTGAGGGTGTAAACCCTTTCTAGCGTAACGTTTTTTCGGTTCTTCATCACCTTGATCAACCTACCCAATGGGGAATTATATGCTCAAAATACACATTGTCAGAAAGCATGTGGCCCGTTCTCCCGAAACAAATTTGAAGTAGGAGCGAAGCTGCCTTTGACATATCAATATGAACAAATAATAATTCGTAGGCAATTTCTAGGATGTTAATCACGAATTGCAATAATCAGAAAGAGAAAATGATAAATACCTCCGACAGGACTTGAACCTGCAATCCCTGTATGTCATGTGTTAATATTGATATGTCAAAGGCAGTTTTGCTGCAGTCATACTTCATGACAATAGGATTGTAGTAGTGCGTTCGAGAATTTGAAGTACTTAAAAGAATGAAAAAGAAGAGTTCCAAAAAATGCCTTCTGCCCCTTTAGAGCTGTAGGTAATGCAATTAGTAGAATAACAAATAGATGGCGGCCTTTTTATTTGCATCTCAAGAAAAAACATATTTTTGAGAGTAATCATAGCAGTAGACAAGCGAAATGCACGCATGCAAGGAGCAATCTACAGCACTCCGAACATATTTGTGCGGCACGTGCGATATTATATCCCTGATTTGCATGTGCAGAAGAAAGGCCGCCATTGCAGTTGCAGGACGATGTGGGGACAGGCACAAAAATGCAACGGATCCCCGGTAGCTCACATCTGCTCAAAACCAAAATTAAAAATTCTTTGAAGGTCACTGACATTGCTTCTTTTAAGTTTAGGTTAACTAGCCATTAAACTTAGTGAGCTATATAATAGGATCGAACGAAAGAATCGTCATTTATTTGATCTTTCCGAATACCACAATGTAAATTTTCCTATAGGAGAATTGATAAAGTAGCAGGCAACAATATATCTCAATGTCCATGTTTTAATTCGATATATCGTTATTTGAAAATCGATAATTGAAAATATCGGTCTTAATAGATATTGAAATTTGAAAGCATCGATAATTGGTCATCATTTGACAAATCTGCTTTATTTTATTCATATCAAAATTTTTTCAACTTTACGTTAACAATGATACAATTCCATTGATCACCCTGTAAATTTCTCTGCACAATATTCATCAGACCTATAGAAAATAACTTAATATCAACAAATTAATATCAATAAACTATAAGAATATTGAAATAAACTGACATAAATTTAAAACCATAATAAAACACATAAAACTAGTTGAGTTTGTTGACACCTGTCAGTGGCCCAAAGCCATTTTCCGCGTCTAGCTGAAAATCCGAAGAATGAAAAGAATGCGGTACAAGCAAACCATCGCGGCGTGTCTTGCAGTGTCGGTTTTGCTTTTGCGGCGCTGTATTTTTAGTTTTAGCCACTGCATCAGCAATATAAACAGCACAGTACAGTGACACACAGAGCCGAAATCATCGCTATGACATCGTACACACTCACACACAAGCCAAAACATACACACACACATTCCAAAAATTTTCATGCACCACATTGCAAGGAATGCCTGAAAACCAAACATTTGCTGGAAATTCAGTCTAAATATACGAATTGCATCTCTATCTCTTTACAATCAGTCACAATATCTATTAATATTAACCAACCTAGTAGCATAACGCTTTTCCGTAAATGACTTAAGCAAAGTCATCGACACACATGACTTAGGTTACATATCAGGTCGCCAGGTGCATTCGTTTTCAAATCGTCAACCTTGTTGCAGATTTTGATCGTGGGAGCCCCGTGAAAAACTACGCGCCACTCGTCCGTGTCCGTTCCGATTCGGCGAGACGTTGAGGTGAGTTCAGTTTCACACGTATTTTACGCGCACGTGTTATTTGCGGATTTAAAGTGACTTAATCGCGTTAAATTTAAGACGGATGTGGCTTTACTTAATCTATAGTCGTTTATATTTTTATACAAATATGAAAATGTTTTTGAAATCAAGTGTATAAGCTCCTTTCTTAATAATCGGTCTTCTAAAGTCAGAGTGAAAAATGTATACTCGTCTCCGTTCTC
>WSZQ02079187.1:0-18067 GCA_019419845.2 Weissflogia rhopalogaster
ATAACTGAAAATATGTATTTAGTTAAAGGAAATTGAGTTAATAGAAACACGAAGGTTAAGGTTTGTAAGGAAAACACATACTAGTAATTATATTGTAATCTTCAAATCATAAATATATGGTGCAAAATATTTAGGTGAACGCGTTCGTTCGTTGACATCATTTGAAAGCAAACTGCACTCAGTTCTTCTTCTTCTTGCTAAACTGCACTCAGTTATCGATGATTGCAACAACAACAGAAACATTGAATTATTATTGCACCATAGTAACCTGTGATCACAGCAAACGACACTTATCGTTATATTAAAGATCAGGCTGCTAGTTATATACCTGGATGTTTTAGCTTATTAAGTCGTAGTGTAGGCAACCCACAGAACACAAACCTTTAAGTCTGTTTGCGCAAGGGGTTCACGCATCTCCTTCCACTTGAATATTTTAAGAGTTATTGAGTTGAGTTGTTTTTTAAGTGAAAGTAACAAGAGATCTGTTCATCAAGTCTCAAGTAAGAGTTCTGTTCATAAAGTTTAAGGATCAAGGATCAAGTAATAGCTGTGTTCAAAACGTTATACAGAAGAGTAATAAATAAAAGTCTAGATTTCATAAAGTTTTTTTGAAAAATAAATTAAACCGCCAAAAGGTAAACCTTTTGGTCGCAATACGCCTATTGGAACTTGAGGTTCCTTGTGTAAAGGTCACCCTGGGAACAAGACGCGTATAAGTTGCTCTTCAGAACACACAGTACAGTTTCCTTCAATCTCTTTTTGAGTTAAATAGACAGCTTACTATATTTGGGGTTTCCCGGTAATTATTTTGGTACTGTCTCTGTCGCGAACCAACTTTGGCAGCCTTTTTCGTGGCGCGGTGAACGCGCCGGGTCCAAGAGTCGGTATAAAGTCGACTGATAAGAAGGAGAGAAGAAGCTACACTGAGTTGACGGCCGGGGTTGGTAACGCGTTCGGTCCAACAGCAGATGAGCGGACTTCCCGTCGCCTTGGTTGCCCGTTGTTGAGAAGAAGAAGTCGATCGTTTGAGGTTTAAAATACAACTATTTATTAAGTAAAAATCTAAACCTAGAAGCTGATGCGTACCACCCACACACAACCCTCCTTGTAATACCACCACTTCCTTTACATTACTCTTATATCTAGGTGGTGAGACTGATCCCGCCCTCACCAGCGCATTGCTTTTCATGCAAACACACCCTGTCTTACGGTGACTCTCTCTCTCTTTGTGGGTGTGTCCGATCTCTCGATGTATCTAGGCGTACAGGCGTACGTATCATATGGTAAAACCAGACTTATGCAAGGCGCCAGCCCGTCGCGTCCACTTCAATCTCTGGGCATCTTAGGTTTATCGTATTCGTATATTTAATTCTTAATGGCCCAGAGATTATTGGAGTGTGACGAATAGCTCCGTTTAACATAATATTTGGAAGAACTTAACTCTAGACTATACTGCTTGGCGACATACATAAAAAATATGGAAAATTTCACCTAAGATGTCCCGAATCATACAATGTTGTAAACATAGCTTATGGCCTTATCAGTGGCTTGGTGATGGAAACTTTCCAGAGCCATCGGTTCGCAACAGTCTCCTTATTTACATTATGTTATTGATAATCTAATTATCTAATATTATGTAATATTATTATAATTACCTAATATTATTACAATGAAATATACCTTTTACTTTGTATTATGCGAATATTATTATATATTTAAAGTTTTCGAAATTGTTCCAAAGAATGTACCAAACGCACAATATGGGAATTCCAACAAACGAGAAACGAGTACGATTGCCATTTCTGTTATCCTGGAGTTGTCCTAGCGGTATCATCGTGCGCGCGCGTGATACTCATACACATTGAATATTATCACGTATCACACCCAGCTCCGTTACGGCAGCTCCAGTTCGGACATTGGAGATATGCGTAGGAAAAGTTCGGCTCTGGCCGTAAACGTTTAATCCGAATACAGGCCAACCAAAAACGAAACACTGTGCGCCTGGTGGCAAGCCGCTCACGTTTCGAACGGTCCAAATTTGCATTATTTTAACGCTGCACTCTGGAATATATGCAAATTTTCATATTCAGCTATCTACGCCGAGAATTCGTACACAATCCTACGAGCTGCATGATAATCAGATCAATAATCTGAACGCATCAGTAAATATTTCTATTCATAGCTTTGATTATTAATAGAAGAATAAGGACATGTGTACATACAATTAGGCTTGTGAATACAATAATCAACACATAAACATGCAGATTGATAATAAATACGCGTATTTTGAAAAATATGAGAGAAGGACACGAGGGTGAGTGCACAATGAAGTTCGGCGACCGAGTGTGATTGAGGAGAAGTTCAGAGATCAGAAGGTGCTCGTGAAGGAGGTTCTAGGAGTCTTACAATTAGTAGGAGTCAATGGATTCTTATAGGCTGGAGTGACAGCCATCTTGGAAGGATGAAGCCGTTTCTGAGAGGATGTGTCAAAATGACACTAGGAATGCAAGGAATGGCACTAGGTATGTCACGGAGCATCGCATGCGGGTGGACTTTCGTCCGGTGAACCCTCACACCGCAAAACCCCTTTTAGGGACAACGCGTGAGAGAGGCATCGTCTCGTTTTAGGTTAATTAGTTTCTACTCTTATATTATGCATCTGCCAAATTTCGTTCAAATCTATGACAACTCAAGTGCGCCCTCTCATTGGCAGTACTTAAAATTAATACAGGATATGAGCTTCAATCCAATAAGCAACGATATTTAAAATGCGATGTCCAGTTTTAGAGGCAAGTGGATTTTTATACATTCAATTTTCTCGTAGCAGCAATGAACTTAATTAACTATTGAAAATAAATCGTACATATTTCTTTCCCTTGAATCTTTCCTTGACAAACGAGACTCTAACTAGAAAACCACAAGTTTTTAATAAAGCAATAAAGTGTTACCAAAAAAGCAAACCCAATTGAAAATCACTGCATGGCCGGAAACTTTGCAGACCCACGCGGCGGCGGCAGCGGCACGCACACACAAACGCGACAAAAAGCCCACGGCCCCCGCGCCATCGGCGGAAGTTGTAACTAGGTCCTAGGAAACTAATCAAAAAACCGGCGAGCGGGTGGCGCGGACAACAAGAAAAGTTTATCGCGCCGACGGCGCTGGCGCGTCAGTGATTGTAAGTCATGTTCGGAATAAATAAATCTCATCTCGACGGTGCGCCCGCCATCCGTGTGCGAAACAAAGAAATAAAATCCGAACTTCAGCGCCGCGTAATCAGCGCATAAAATTCACGTCACATTCGCATCCTTATCAAGGATCTGATAATCTTCGCGCGAGAAAGAATACCTAAAAATGCGCAGCACGGTAAAAAGGACCAAGGCACAAAAAGGCACTTAGATTAAATAAAAGTGTGCCGAGCGCAGGTAGGTGCGCTGAAATAACAAGTGAAAAGCTTGGAAAGCTAAGGCAAAAAGCGGAGGTTAACGATTCGCGCCGCGTAAAAGCCGAAAATGTGTAATACTGACAAAACAGCCGCGTTCGGATATTGAATAAATTTACATTTTCGACAATCTAAAGGAGACAATGAAGTCGATATAAAGTGAAATAAATTAGTGAGTAAAAAATTGACAAAACGCGTTGGAATATTGACAAGGGTGTGGTATCACGGCTTTATTGAATTTCTGCTACGTTTCACCTTGCTGCTTCCTTTGTATAACGCTCTGTATTTCACTGCCGTGTAGCCTTAAAAGGTGGTTCATCAAGGTAAGAGATTTTTTAAAAGATGTAACTTAGGTTTTCATCAAGGTGAAGAAAATGTAAATTTTCTTGAACCTGGATATTTTTAACGAAAATAATACTTCACTTGTTTTTAAAAATATTTTTGGTAGCTGCATTATTGAAACCGAGGTTTTCGGTTTTTGGAAAAGTACAGGTTTTCGGGAAATCCTCAGCTTAGCACATTGTCCCCAAAACTTTTGTCACACTTGTATCCTCTCCGCCCTTTTCACAACGTTGGTTACTCATCGATCATATGTTAGCATCAAGAAGATATAATGTAAATATTCACAGGAGAGGAATATTCTAATCCATCCTACTGTTAAGGATCGGAGTCCGGATGCTATGCATGAATTATTTCTAAGTCTTTCAACTTAGAAACGCAACACTAGATTGGGGTATCTTAACGTGGGAGTTAAATCGAGTATCGAAACTCTGCCCAAACAGTGTCTATCAAGTTTAGTACAAGGCTGATTTTATTAAACTAAAAACTAGTATCCCTACTCTTTACAATACTAGCATGGGGATGGAAAAATCTATCTACGTTTTGTGTGCGGGTGGCATTCTCGCGTTGCAGTAGAAAGTACAGGTACACAAAGATGCGTGCAAGAGATAACTAATTGATTACAAGCGTATTTTCAAAAACTAACAATTGTCTGAATTTTCTGCAAGGTCGAGGGCCATAAAAAAACCTTTTAACTTTCTCTAACATTACAATAAGAATCAAAACCTTAACTGGAAATACATAAAATGCAAAACAACAACCTTTCCTTGAAATGTTTAAAACCCTAATTTGAAGCACACAAAGAGATAACATTCGCACATGTCACAATATGTTACATTCAAAACCAACAAAATAACAAAAAACAAATAGGCACAAAATACTACATAGTCAAATTTTAAATCATACTTGCAGTCTCGCAACTCTGTTCAGCTTTCCCTGCGTGAGTTTCATACTTTCAGGTAGAATGGATTGTCACATTCTGCCGATTATAGATTATTTGACATTATTATAGAAACTTATTAAGTTCCTATATTATAGAATTGTAGTTATATAAAATATTGGCACACCTGGGTAGCCAAAGGGATAGCACATCGGCGAATCACTATGGCGAGCGTGGTTCGAAGCCTAGAGGTGGGCAACTTTTTGGGTGAATTACTATATAAACACACAAGAATTATAATAAAAAATTACCACACTCTCAACTGCACAGCATCTACAATAATCAAAAACGTAACACATCGAAAAGTGCTTAAAAGGTCGATAAACACTACAATTTAAATATTGAAGAGCACAAGCCCTGCTTTTTTCTCCTCGCAGTCAGCACACCATGCATATATCACACCTTGAGAAAATCTGTTTATTTGTATAACGTTTATTTGTATAATAAATACAGCTACCACGAGGATCGAAAGAGGGACATGCTAAACAAATACAATAATGAAGTGATATAAATAAAATAATGATATAAGAAAAAATATGAAATAAATCGCGTAAGTCTAAAATAGCCGAACAAATATTATTTTAGAATCATTATTTCTCTTTACTTATCCCAAACATAAACCCATCAACGATGTAAATGAGAAATATTTCACAATAGTTTTTCTTTTAATTCAAATTTTCGAATCCAATCCCAGACTACAAAAAGAATCCACTCAATAAACTTCCACCCCTCCCGAGCGAATGCTCAATAGGCTGGGCGCAAACGTAAAGCGCGAAATGAAAACACACAAAAAACAGGCATTCGCATTCAGGACATACATTCACAGATGGAAAATATGCGGAATGGCGGCGCAAAAATGGAAAAAGCAAGGCGTCACGCGTATGTCGTAGTAGTCGGCAGTTGGCGAAATGCGCGGCACGCCTTGCCGATATGGTAATATTTATGCCTCGTTACACCACTTTCGCCTGCCACCATGATACACCGCCTCTCATTTGCCCCGGTAGAACGCAACGGACGCGAAACACCAAACGAGTTATACCACTCATAAAAACAGATTTTTAATTCCACCTCGGAATGTCAGCCGTAAACATGCAAAAAAGGAGTGCGAATAAATGAACGTATATCTCCAACCAACTTTGTTTTTTCTTTGTTGCAGGATTTCTAAGGACCAAACCGTCGTCAGACAGGAGCGACGACTCCGGGGGTAATTTGGGCATTAAGGACGTGGCATTTGCCCTTCGGTGGATCAAGAACAACATCGGTGCGTTTGGTGGTGACCCAACTAGGGTGACGCTTGTAGGTCACGACACGGGGGCGGCTTTAGCGAACCTACTTTTCGTGTCGCCTTCTTCGAAGGGTAAGTCTGTTGAAATTTGGTGATATTTGCTTTTAAGGGATCTACGAAAATTCACCGTGAATTTACCAGCGGTGATTGTTCCGCGGTGAATTTACTGGCTCCCGCTTTTAAGACATTGTTTATTTTATGTGTGTTCTTATATTACGCTTTTAAGTCTTACAATTAAATACTCCTTAAACTTTGTTGCAATTGTCTTATTAAAACTATGAAACGTCTAAGTATCCATACGAAAATTTTCCAGGTGTATTGGTCTTCCTGACTTATATAATATAATATAAACACCTGGAATGTTCAAACTTTTTTGTAAGCGATTTTACCGCAATGCGTACTGCTAAAACTACTTTTTTGTTTTTGCAACAACAAAAAATCTATTAACATCTGAAAAGCTGCTAATAACGGAAATATGGTTGGTCCCTTGAGCAACAACAAGTGTCACTGTACTTGAATTTGATTTCATCTAAACCATCATCATATATTTATTTTGAATGACTGGGCAGCTTTGACACAGTCATTGGCATATCAAAATGACGAATAATCATTTAATATCTTTTAATTTCCTCCAATTTTTATTCCTCATCTTGATGTCCCTGATATGCCAAGCGTAACTTCGATGCAGTAATGCAAAGTTCAAATATCCCAAAATATAGCTCGCAGTTCTCCGCCAAATATCAATATTTGTTTTTCCACAATATATTTTCACGGAAATTAAAATTCTTTAATATCATTCTATTAACAATGAACTAATATTAATCTAAAGCTTGAATGACTAAAAACTATAATAACTATAACAATGATATTGTTGTTCTCCCCTTTGTAAGCATATGATTATCATATAATTAAAAACAAAATTAACTACATATTTCCTAGTTAACATGCGTAAATATTTGAAATATTTCCCTCACCAGAGATACAAAATATCGTACAAATGGGACAGATTGCATAAATAATATTCTGTGATCATTTTGTTATTAATTTCGCCTCTACTAGCTTCATTATTTCAATTTTAAAAGTAATTTGGAAAATATCGTTTTAGCCCTAATTAAACTTGTGATTTCTAGAACTGATAAAAAATATTCAAAGTATGAAATGAACTTATTTATAGACTAAATTCTAATACCGCGCAGAAGCAGCAAAGGGAAATGGCAATATATATTTATCGTCTCCAGCTGCCGCCTCCGCCTGGATCTCCTCGTTATCTTAATCTCATTCATCTTATATTTCATTTCATGTATTGTGGTACAATAAAATCCCACAGGTGTATAGGCATATAGGGCGAAGAGAGTCCCGAGGCCCTTCTGGAATCTTGTAATTTTGTTTTTTGTCCATTTTAACACCACGCATACAGATTTGTTCTGAAAAATAGGAACCATAAATTTGAATCATGTTGTGTGTACTAGAAGTACCAATTATATACAGGGTATACCAAGCTTCTGGAAATATTAACTGTTACTTACGGAGAAACTGTTCTGGGTAAACATACGTATTAATTGGTATACACTCTTCAAGGATGACTGAATAGATGTCAATGACGAGCACGTCAACCACAGATGAAATCGTGACGAAAATTGTAGTGGAAAACCATCGAATCACTATGAGAGATTGAAATCCCTATTTTTATTACGGATTCAAATGGTACGACTAAAAGCATGTATAACTTATTGGAAACATTTCTCTGGCAGTTGCTTCAATAATCGATAATAATCAATTTTAAAAATATATTTCCCAATTTCAGGCTTAAATTTGACAATTATTATTTAGTGGTCTGAAATTCAACTGATTAAAACTTGTTGAAATTGTTGGTAAAATAAAATGGATTTTCACTTGTTTGGCATTTTAAAATATTCTGTTACAATTATAATTATGTTATAATAATGAAAATAATACCATTGCCCACCTGGGCAGCAAAGATGGTAAGGCTTCGGTCTACCACGCAGTCGGACGGGTTCGAGTCCCCGGGCTGGGCACCCATTATTCACAATTATAACTGAAAAAATCCCAAAATGCACCTATGCAAACCACACAATTTAAACCACTCTTCTAATCAACAATCGCAAATATGCGGAACCCACAACATTCAACACACATGAGAAAGGATAAAACCACTGACATATCAACTAAACACTCACATACAACAAGAATCCGTATATAAAAAAACAATTCAACAGAAGGATCATCAACAACAACAACATCACATGACTATCACGATAATAACATGTAATATACTCATAAAAACAATAAAGCAAGGCTGAAGAACCAGTATGGTCGATGGCCGGGTCTCTGGACCAAATACAATATTTATTTTTTACTACCATTATTTTCTTTAATTCATTTTGTTCGCGCCAAGGTCGCGGCGCTGCTAGGGACATTTCGCCCCTTCATACGTAGGGTTGGCAGCGCTTATTACCAAGCTATGCAAACGTCCGGCCGACTAACCGCTACCCACTTAAGTTGGCATCTTTTGCGCTTCTTGCGCTTTCAAATATATGAAATAAATCAGTTCTTGTCCAGCATTACCAAGAGTAAGTTCTTTTACACCATTATTCATACTCGTCTGTACCGTATTCTTCGTGTGTATTTCTTCTGTGTTGCTTACTCTGCTGGGAATAGCAAACCTTCTTAAGTGAAGCTCCGCGAACTTACAACTCGCGGGGAAACAATTTCATAAAGTTGCTTTGCGCATTTACACATTTATCAAAATATTCCAAAACTTCTAGAAATTATATTTCATCTCAATCAATAACTAATTGATTGGTAACTTTACCCCAAAATAAATTTCCTGGTAATCCTGCATAAAAGTTTGACCATCTTTCACTCGCTTCCAATTCCACGTAAGCAACTTGCAGTCCCACCCAATAAAATATTAATAAACTTCCGCACATTCTATTCTTACAATTTCAATCACTGGCATCACTCCCGTAAACCCACAGCCATAAATAATAAACAATCGATGCGATCTCTTAAGTCCATAATCGTGTTAGGAAATCCGCCCGCAGCTCGCGGAGAAACTTTTTATGACTTATTGATACCTTCGCATGCCGGGATTCGTGTTTATTTATATTTATATCCGGCCCCGGCGCCACCGACAGCGTGCGAGAATATGAAAGTAGCGCGTTCTCTTTTTGGTTTTGCTTTTTTTTTTGCTTCGTGGTTGATCTTCGGAAAGGGGTGGATGAAATCCGCCCAAGGAATTGAAAGATATTCGACGTCGACGTGTGCCCGCGAAGGCCCAAAAAATACATCGCAACACGCCCGCAAATAGCAAACCACACGAGAAAATACAGTTATAAACGTCAGCAACGTGCGAGGCGTAAGAAAATCGCGGAATATTTTGCAGCAACTTTCGTAATACGTACGCCGGGGCGATTGCTTCATTTTTGCCGATTTAGCACTGGGTTTATTCACGGATTCCATTAAGTTTTCCAGCGCAGATAAATAACACAAAGTTGGGACTGAAACCTGGTTCAACTTATACTCGTACAATTTGAAATATTAAAAATGCCTTTCAGATGTTTTCAACTACTACACCGATGCATATTAAATTTAAATCAAATTGGAGGATAGAGAAAGGTTTACATTGAGGTAGATGATTAACAATCAAAGAAAACTTTCTTTCCGTGAGGTGATACCTCAGACACACTCATATTATATATAAAATACTCTTATAAAGGGATCATAGAAGCTATACCACAAAGCATATGTGCGCTAAAATTAACTCTATTTAATTGTTGTATATCTTGTAGGATCGGAGTCCGGATGCTATGTATGAATTGTTTCTAAGTCTTTCAACTTAGAAACGCAACACAAGATCGGGATACCTTAACGTGGGAGTTAAATCGAGTATCGAAACTCTGCCCAAACAGTGTCTATCAAGTTTAGAACAAGATTTTCGTCTAGGTGGTTTAGATCAAGACTCGACTAACTGCTGTTGGATTTAAACCATTTTCTATACTTATAGCTTTGTCAACAATTGTATTGAGATTATTTGTATCAAAAGTTAATAACGCGTCCCTAATTCTCAAATTACATAACCCTTTCTTAAAAGTATTAGCACAAATAGACTCTACAATCCTGGTATCTCCTTCATTTAATTTAACAATTTCTAATTTAAAATTTTTTCATTCTATTTGCATAAACTTCAAAATTTCCATTCAACCTCTGCTTACAATTCGAAACCTCACTCATTAAATTTGGCAATGACTTGATATGTTTTCTAAAATTCTCTTTCAAAATTTATTCAATTTCATCCCATGTATCAATGTTATTTGCTTGAATTTTGTCTAAAGCATCTCCGGTTATCTTAAACATAATATCTATCAATTCGTTTTGTCTAGCCTCATTTATCATTCTAATCGCGGATCCTGCCTGATTTATAAAGATGTCTCTTTCACGAATTTACACAATTCTTATTTCTCAATATATTCACGAATTACTCAAAATCTTCAAAAAAAAATCAATATTCACTCTCAAAATCGACTCTTTCTATTTCCTCATAAATTTCATAAACAAAAAATCTAAAAACCTACCTAACACTTCAAACTGTCGATTAGCTGCCGGACTCTTGTTATCGCGATGTCATGCGCCATTAGTAGTTAAGTCGTTAGTATGTATCGTTAAGTTTAGAATTCAAAAATAAATAAAGTCAGTTGTTACATGGATCCCGCACTGTCCACTTTGAGATTCATCCCCGCACTTCGCTGTCGTACAAACGGCGTAACAGTTGTCACCGATCACATGTGTACGACCAGATCACTTTTGTGCTCACAGAATATAGCATCAGCTATTTTTCTGCTGCGGGCCTAACACACATATTGCAAAATATCAACAAAAGTGTCTGACGGGAAACGAATATTGCCTTTTGTAAATTAGTACCTACATTATTACAACTTTCATCAATTTTCTAGTTTCGAACTTACACTAAAAACCAACATAGAAGCATTTGTCAATTGTAGACATTGTGCGTCATGGCGGTGGTAAAATGACGATGAAATGTTAGCTTTCCTCCGCCAAAAAGCTCAGCCCAACGATGAAATATGAACTTGTTGATTCGATTTATTTTAGCGTCGGCAGGGCGCACACGTGTGTCGTAAATAATTCGCGGAAGGGATGCACAGACATGTGACACACATAGTGTCAAATATTTTAAAGCTATTTGTTTACACTTTTCACCAAAATATCTGTTTTCCTACTTTATTTATTATATCATAATAGTTTCATATTATTTTCCAAAACAACAAAATTATTGCATGTTTACCAAAAAAAGACAAAAAAAGCTAGAATAAAACGTCTAAAATGTTCACAATTAGTTAGATAGTTGGGAAAAGTGGACAATATTTGCATCCACTTACGGAAAGGTGCGGTCGACCACACTTCGTGCAATTACATTCCGAACTGGAGATCGGTAGGTGGCGGTAGGGGTAGTTACGTGCTGGTTGGGTTGCCTACACCGAGAGTAACGATTCCAACCCTCATTCATTCCGGCAAGTAGGACGCGTGTCCCCGTCCGAACTAGTTGAACTTAATACACCCAAACCAACAACCCACCGCCCATTCTCACACCTCCCGCCGTCGAAAGAACGAAATGTCTAGAGTAATGCCAGGGAAAATTCGAAGTATTTCGGTGGAGAATTTCCAACCGTTTCCCAACACGTCACACAGCCATCACGCTGCGTGCGCGTACGGAAATTGCGGTTGCGATACTGTCTATCTGCCACAAGGCGTATATTTTGACACTTGAAATCCTCAAAATATAAATATATTTAACCCAGCTATAGTTTTCCGCTTTTTCCCTCACACGCTTAGATAGCTTGCGACAACAAAAACTGCTTTTTTTGCAAGTAAAGTAAAGCGAGCGTGTGTAGTTTTGCAGAGATTTACGTACAAGTTTGGCAATATTTTTCGGCAGGACTTTTCCGTCGAGTGGTTTTACTCAGCGGGACAGCGCTGAGCCCCTGGGCGACGATGCACAATCCGGACGCGCTGCGCCAGACCGTCGGCGAACAAACCGGGTGCTTATCGCCGCCGACCGCCACCCCCACGCCGGGTACAGCCACGTCCGACGCCCCGGCCAAAGCTTCATCCGCCCAAGTTGAGAACAACAAAGATATTGCCTCATGTCTCAGATCAAGGTAATTTTTATCAATTTTTCTATTCTAATCTTCCATCTTCCATTTTTCGCTAGTTTTTAAGTATTATTTTAAGTTTATTTGAAAAAAGGGTGATGTAGAAAATTAAAAACCCAGTTGTTTGATTGTGATTAATTAATTAAGACATGATAACTATAACTAACATGATAACTAATCTTTTCAATAGGAATATATCATTAGAAGGAACATTTGCATGTATTGAGATAGGTGACTATATAATGTTCTTCCTGGTTTATTGTGACTTATTATTTATATGTACAAATCGATAGATAAATATTTAATTTGATATTTGTCCCAAAGTGTAGTGTACCTCAACTAATTCAAGTCAAAATACGCAATCATAAAAATAAGTGTTTTTTGTTCTTGTTTCATTTGCCAAGCCTACTAATTGCCTCTAGTAAATTCCTTTTCAATCAAATTCAAAGTAATTAGTCACATTAGAAACCAATATTTTATATTACATCATTTTTATCGCTTCAGATTCATTTATTCAAGCTCATAACAAAATTATTTCCTCTATTTTAATCAGTCCTATTTATATAATTTTAATAAATATTTTAATATAAAACACAAAAATGAATGAATTAATGATTAGAATCTGATTGTAACGGTTGACGCCAACTCAGCCGTTAGACGCATAAATATGTCTCGAACGAGACGAGTCCGACTGAGATCAATAAATCTTGGAGATGAAAGCGACTGAAAAGTCGTGGACAAGTGGCGAACCACCTCGAATTGCGTGCGGAAAAGAGAAGCACCAGTGGTGCATCCCAATTGGTGAGCTTATTTTAGTCACCACACCGATTTGTTGTTGGAATTTCTCGTGGTGGGAAGTTCGTGGGAGTTTGTACATTTTTAGTTTTAGAATTTTTGTAAATACAAATTCAGTTATTACCCAAACTTTGCAGCGCCAACAACTTCTTCCTCGGCTGTTACACATTGGATGGGTAGTCCAGCCTTGCATTTGTTTGTTTTAATACTTTTGTATCATTTTTCCGAGTCTCCCAGCATGGGACTCGGTGGCGACCGTGGTTCTTTGAGTCCGCCTATCTTCTGTTCTAACCCTACCTTGGTCGAGCGTGGCCTTGGTAATTTCGTGGTTCTGAACACACTTAACACTATTTCATATTGTGGCATTTTAATCACTTCAGATTTATTTTCAACAAAATATTTTCCTCTATTTTAATAAGTCATTTTGGGGTAATTTTAATAAATATGTGTTAACATTCTGCGAGAAATGCAAAAATTGAAATTTATTTATAAATCGCGACTCATATTAGCCTATACCCGCGATATTTTTATTATTTATTCAAGCCTATAACAAAATGATTTCCTATATTGTATTAAGTCTATATGTATAATTTTAATAAATATATTAATATAGAACCCAGCATGCAGAAAGCAAAATTAATTCATAAAAATTAATTTATTATTAATTACTAATAAATTTCGAAACACTTTGACCATATACACGATATTCTGGTTTCTATATAAATTGGCATCAAATATTTAATGATAGTTTTACCTTTCATTAAAGCCTGCCATTTATTCCTATTTTATTAGTTTATTTGTTTCCTAATAATAACACAAATTGCACGTTTCACTATTAAACACTGGTATCATAAATTTAATCATAGTTTAACGTTCTATTGTAGCCTGCCACTTATTTCGTATATTATCAGTTACATTTGTCGACAAAAATACCACATAAGTGAAACTCCATTGCGAAAGTTACGTCAAAGAGAGAATTCGATATATACCAAACACAATTTTTTTAAAGTAATTACTAGTCGCTTTGACAAATACATTTGTCCCCTTTACACTATTTAATAGTCCGACATTTCAATCGCTTCAGATTCAATTATTGAAGCCTATAAGTTTAAAAGCCCTAGAGAAATATTTAATTTAACATGTATCCAGATAGATTACCAAAATTTCTAGTTTCCTGTGTAAAATGTCCAGAGCTGAACAAAATAGATTTCAGGTACAATAAATTAACGTTTAAAGGTTGAGAGTTCGACTTTTCAGAGTAAGGAACACATCACGTCCGGTTTTCTGTTTCGGTCGGCGTTGGCGTCGTCATGAAGCGTCTTTGTCGGAGCTGCGCTCGTAATTTACTCGCGTTATCGACACTTTTACGACACGTGCACGTTCGGTCTCGGTTGGGTGCGTTCTTCTTCGTCATTCTATCCCCCGCAGGTCCGCACAGCTCGTGATGTTTCTCTATTTTTCAGCTCTTCATTCCTCCCGTGCGTTGTTTTTTCACATTGTTTCCCGATGTGGGTGCCTGGTCGATGCCGCCGCCGACGCCGCCACCGCGCACTTTATTGCACATACGCAGAGCGTATGAAAGTGGGAAGTTACTTATATTACACTTACATCGCACTTATATGTACTCGGCTGTTATTATCAGCGCTGCAACAATCTCGCAACCACCACCACCGCCGCTGCCTCCGGTATATAGTGAAGCATGCGATAATGTGGGCGGTTGGGCGTACGCTGCACTAACGGCATGTACGTACGCCGAATCGAGCGTGCTGCCGACGCCATTATTATCGCGGCGGTAATGACGTTATCCCGCTGTGCGCCACTCACTGCATCCAGGATTAAATTTCTTTTCAGGTTTTTTTTTTTCGATTTTGTTTGCTATCTAATGTTGTAAAAATTTACCTAGCCCAAAGTAAATCTCATATTGACCTCATTTCAATGTTTAAAAACATGTTAAGACCTAATGAAAATTCAATCACTGCATCTTGTAATCTTTTCAACATAACGTTGGATGGGTGACCCACTCAACAAGCAGCAGCGGCGCCGTCCGCGAACTTCTGACTTTGCGGTAAAAACGCGAACAAAGGTTGGGCGATTCGCTTGCAACGGTCCACGAAAAAAAAGCATATGCACAAAAGTTCAGAGCAGTACCATCAGTAGCGAGACCAAATCGGGCCGGGCGAAAGTTACTAATCCCTTACACCACTATGTGGTAGAAAAAGGTTGTTGATTAAATAAAAATAATAATATGATTAAAAATAGTTTTGTTCCCCTTCCTTGAAAGGTAAAGCATGGTTTAGAATTTGTCCCATTACGATATAAAACCATCATATTAATGCTAGTAGAAATATTAAGTTCTATCAAAATTTGAGTCTAATTTCACATTTCATTGAAATACCACAAACCTAATCAAAACCCAAACCGGAACCAATTTCACAAGTTTAATCAGAACGTATTTCAAAGTTGTTACCATTTCGATGAAAGTCTGATTCTAATCAAATCGGAATGCCAATGCTTTCTAATCTGCCTAACTATTGGATTCGAAATACAATGTCCAGCCGAAAATGCAAAGCTAAATATAATTTGAGTTCGTATCATGTACATCTTAGCCAAAGTTTACTAATGCTTAAAATGAATTCCTTAAGGAAAGGTCAAGTTGAAACTTGTATAAATGAGGAATGAATCTATCACACACTTGGTGATAAAGTTCTTAACTTTACCTTCATTTATAAGTCACATTTTCTAAGTTCACATTTCCTAAATTATAATAATAATAAATATATTTTAATGGCTGCTAAATTATATTAATGCTGATTAATATAATGGGGCGCCCGTGTGGGTAGCCTAATGGGCATCTTCTTGTGTGAATTCAACTTCACCTCAACTCAACTTCACACACTCTGCTCTACACACTCAACAAATCAATTCAAGTAGACAGATACATACACTACTCAACATCAACAAACAGTCAACAACAACAGCAAAGAACCAAATAATAGTAACAAATGTCCAGCCAAGTGCCGCAGTGGTATGGTTGATGACTACTGCCCACGAGGTCCCGAGTTCGATTCTCGGCGAGGATGCATATTAAAATGAATTCTTCTTCTTATCAATAGTGTTAGCCTCTAATATGACTAATTACATTGAAGAAGAATTGAATAGAGCTAATTGCCATAGCAGTCGATGCTCGATAAAAAACAGTAACAAACAACAACGAAAATGTAAAATTAGATACAGTATCATGTGCTCTGCTCAAGTCGACGCACACAAACAATTACGAAATTTATCATACACAAAATGTACGAAACACGTCGGAAATAGCTTAAAAGGTTGATAGGCATATATCAATTAAAAGTTTAATATATTTTAGTTAAATATGGAATATAATTCCAATTTTATATGAACCTTATACCAACCAAATTGAAAACAATTCAAAAATAAAACACAAACTGAGGCCATGAAACATCACTATAAACTCTTGGTATTAAATGTTATAGAAATCAAAGCATATTCACCACTTTGAAGTATCCCCAATTCCAATTTTGACATTAATTAATATATTAATATAAACAACCAAAATATCGCACATTTCATATGTCATTCATTAATTACACTAATTAATAATTTTCCACCCCAGTATTTCTTGTAATTTCCTCAACAACACTGGCAAAATACAAATTGCCTACAAATCCATCGAAAACACTCTCTACCGCCTCGAGCATTCACCAACGACCACAGTTTGAGGTGAAGTTTTAAGGTTATGTCAAAATGTGTCTTTACATTCGGTGGCAGCCGGTGGGGAACCGACATGATTAAAAGCACATTCGGCGGTTATCGCTAATTGCGCACCAAAGTACAAGCCACGTGAGCACGTGTAGCGTGTAAGGAAGAATCAAACTTGCCAAGTCAAACATAAAATTACAATTTCGTCGGTTTTACTCGCGTTCGCGCTCTGTGAGGTTACTTCACCCCATAGCTGTGCGAAAGGGTGACCTAACCTCAGCGCCATCGCCTTCGTGAATGCCGGAGGCGTTGATGGCGTTGATAATGATAATTCACGTCTGTGTTTGACTTTCAGTTTGCCGCCATCGCTTACGACTTCCGTTCTGTCAATTCCACCCCCCTCATTGCCGCCAACACAAGCCTCCCACGCTCCAGACGATTTCTGCGCGTCGTTAAGATAAGCAACTAACTGCGCACTAACTGCATAACCAATAAGTTGAACTCGCGCAGCTTGTAACGACGCCATTTTGAAAATGCAGTTTTAATGCCTTTGCCAAACACAACACCAAACCATGGCCTGCGTAATCGCACATTATAGGCGTTTATTGTTTATTTATGAAACTTGGTACAAATTGTGCGGGGTGATTTCAGTATTGGGGATTGAAGGTTTGAGGCATATAATTAGTTGCTGATGAATTGCGCAGTGTTGGGGCGGTCGGACGACGCGACGGTGCAACAATAATGTGCCGCATGGCTCGGCATAAACCGATCGGCTTACGGGTTTTATGTTTGCGTACGTGGCAATGTTTGTCGTTTTATATTCCATTTACATACGGAATTTTATGCTGAATGCATGTTGCATTTTTAATTTCACGCAATAATCCAATCCTTTTTTCTCTTCGTTGCATGCAAATGATAGGGTGTTATTAAAATGTGTACAAATTATTTTTTCTGTCAAAGCTTTATCACGCACTTTATTTTCTTGTTTCTTTGCTGTTCCGGAAATGTCGGTTTTAAATTCAAACCTATGACTTACTAGTTTATTCCTTATCTTGGGACCTAATTGTGTTAAAAAATATTTTCGTTTTAACAAACTTCTAAAAAATGAACTATTATTTCCTTTCAATTTACATCTGTTAGTGATGTTTTTATTATTAATCTGTTAATTTATTGCTTTTTTCAATATATATCTACTTTTTAGATTATATGTCTTTATTTTAGCAATAACAATATATATTTGTCCAGCCAAGTGGCGCAATGGTATGGTTGATGACTACTGCCCACGAGGTCCTGGGTTCGATTCTCGGTGGGGATGCATAGTAAAGTGAATTCTTCTTCTTATCAATAGTATTAGCCTC
>WSZQ02079198.1:0-18054 GCA_019419845.2 Weissflogia rhopalogaster
TAATAGCAACAGAGATGAAATGCCTGAGAAGAGTGTATGGAGTAACTAAATTAGACAGAATAAGAAGTGAGGTGATACGACAGGAATTAGAAGTAGGTAGCCTAGAAAGATTTATTGAAGAGAGACATATGCTTAGTATCATCAGCAACAATCAAACAAAGAAAGTATGGGAAGCGAGAACATAAGGAAAGAGACCCAGAGGTAGGCGAACATGGGAAAACAAAATAACTGAGTTAATTAAAAGAAAGGGTTCCAAGAAAGAGAAGCAAGGAATAGAGCGAAAAACAGAGAGGAATGGAAGAAATTTTATAAAACTGAAATGAAATAATGTAAAATGAAATATATTAAAGTATAAGCCCACGCCCTGTAAGGGCATAAAGGATAATTTGTTGAAATATAAATATAGTAATCTGGAGTGTTCCCCATTTTATCGACAACTACCTACATACCTGTCAATGTTGGTGTTTTGGGCTGAGTGTCGACAAAACGGAACTTGCTCTTTCCTTATATCAATCTCTAAATTATTAAAATATTGAAATATAAATATAGTAATCTGCAGTAAGAAGATTTTGAATGATCTCAATTGATGCTCATGATTCTGCTTAATAATTCAATCCAATTGGAATTGTTAAAAAAAGAGGAACTTGTTCCAATTTCTTATCAAGAAAATCACTTTTAATTTATTTTCGTTATTAATATAATTCTAAAATTCGACATCATTATTATTTTTTTAATCCTATAAACGTAAAAATATGAAACCAAAGTTGATTCAATCAGTTCTGAAATCCCAGAGAAATTACTAATAAATTACTAACAGACATTTAAAATGTACTTTTATTATAAAATATACACCACATTAGCGCACAGCACCAAGGGATAATACAAGGGGTTATCATATAGTTATACATATGTTTTCATTTGATTTCAATATCAATACTCGTACAACACCATCAGTAACAATGATGGGCAAATAACAATTGCTTCAAGAGTAAAAAAGTGTATGATAGTCGAAGACTATGTTGGACTCGTGTAAATGTTACAATATACAATCACAAGGCAATGAATAGGGTCGTATACAAAGTGGATGGAAACAGTCACAGAGTATGTGTAACAAGTAACAATGTGTAAGCTTTC
This sequence comes from Weissflogia rhopalogaster, assembly GCA_019419845.2. Classification (NCBI taxonomy): domain Eukaryota; kingdom Metazoa; phylum Arthropoda; class Insecta; order Coleoptera; family Staphylinidae; genus Weissflogia; species Weissflogia rhopalogaster. Next base: position 1,135 of record WSZQ02079198.1, read on the forward strand.
GAAATCGGCAGGGAAACTGCTCGGATGTACTCGTATGTACGATTGTGCAGCGACAAGGTAGGTACAAAGTATAAACAACCACAATCACAATCATATCATACCATCGGGTCACAATTTTGCCTTTCGAAATAACAGTTTATATGGTTTGTATATACAAGCTATCATTATCACATGTATGTTTCATAGTTCTAGTTTAGTTTTTTCTTTTATTTGACACGTCTTTTCTATAAATCCATAAAAAGCACGCAAGTTTATTAGGTCGTCTTCTTGGTAACAGGTGAAATTAAATTAAATTTTGAAGGAAAAAAAAAACGAGTCGGATTATAAATATTAATAATTTAACAATTATTAATGTCTTAATTGTTAAATGGATTTTGAGCAGCAACAAATCGATGTATTTATTCATATTTTCGCACGTTCTTGTCAAATATTCTTTTTTGATGATATTTTTACATTTTTGAAGTAATTTACAACAAATTTTCAAATTTTTGAGAAAAATAAAGCATGATAACGATGAAAAACAATCTGATAGTTTACGTATTTTATTAAAGATTTTCAGGACATAACTTATTTTATTCCTTATATTTGATTGGAAAAATAGTTAAATCATTTGTAATTTATCGAGTTTGGTATCAAGAGAATCCGCATTTTAGTGTGCCATTTAAAATATCAATAGAATTAACTTGTTCTCTTTAATAGTTGTTTTAAAGCTAGATAATTATACAAGGAGAACTGATTTTTTTTTTTGAAATTTTGCCCCTACCTGATCCTGCCTAGGCCCCCTCGTTTCCTGGAAATAATTTTATAGATGTCCATGCATGAGTCTAACATTACAATCGATTCCAAACTTCAAATTATCTTTAATGCAATTCTAGTCAAATAATGGAGAACTTCTTAAAGTTTCGTATCCATAGAATCGGCTCTTTAATAGGCAATCTAATTGTCGTTTTTGGAAATCCGTTGGAAATCTTTAATAAAATATATAAGTATATGTATAATACATGAGAACTTTTCTAACCAAATGTTAAAAGAAACATGAAATAGCTGAAAAAAAAAGAAAATAAAACGAAAATAAATATTCAAACAAGTTTTTTTTTAAATCCATCTTCACGACAAAATAAGAATGAAATTTTAAAGTTTGGTATCAATAGAATCAATTTTTTTTTCATATGTAAATCCTTCATAAACCGAACTTTTTTAATCACAATCAACAAAAACATGAAATAACTGAAAAAAAAAATAAGAAAAAAAACGAAAATAAATATTTAAACAAAAGTTTTTTTATTCGTTCATCGTGCGATCTTTCATCGAAAGAAAATATAACAAAACACTGAGCAAAAATAATAATAAAAATAAACCATTGGAATTTCAGACGAAATTCAACAAATTTAAATTCCACATTTTTCCTCTCTTCTCCCTTCCACCGTCTCTCTTGCTCTCTTCAGTTTCTTACAAAATATTAATTTAATAATATGAGTTAAATTAAATACAACATGAAAAAAAATGAATAATGATACTAAAAGGTAATAAACAGAATACTAGAAAATTAAGTAGCTAATCGTGGACCGAAACGATCCGTTATGTACAAATTACATTCAATACTAACATGTTTAAGGCTAGATCACTTTGTAGAAAAGGAAAACATCTCTTTCAGTATGAAAATTATTAAATACAAAATAATAATAATAATAATAAAAAAAACCAACGAAATAAATATTTATACAAGTCAAAATATCAAAAAATAAAAATAAAAACTGAATAGATACAATTAAGTAATAATGATTATATTAGTTTATAAATAAGTGAATCCAATGCGGATGATTGAATTGGCGATAACAATGCTGGGATGCATTTAATTTAAGTAATAAATTATTAAAAACTAGCATGTTTTGAACACGTATTATTTTTTTTCTCGTTCTCTTTCACGTTTTGCGCTTTTGAGACTGTAATTGAGATTCGGAGAATAACAGACTGAGTAAGTCAAAAAGATCAAAGTAAACTTAACCATATTACTTGCTTGAATAATTACAAACTTAATATATATATTAAACTTTATTTGTCTTGTTTCGTATTTTGTTGCTGGCGCTTTTTTGGCTGCTTTTCTGTTTTGAAGTTGTTTTGTAAGCTGTGTGTACGTCATTGGTCGAAATCTGTGGCACATTACTGAATTCTGAATAGTTTTAGTGTCAATTTCTATGATTAATGCCCGTCTAATTAACCGTATAATTGTCTTCAACGTGCTGTATTCAGCCTGTAAATTCTATTTTGTCCTGTTTCCCCGTAAAGAGTCGTTTCGTATCAAAAATAGCAATAGCGCTTAACACACACACACCAAGTCTTTTTTAATCGCAATAGTAAAATATCATCGCGTTTCTCTTTGCTCTTCTCCCACCGCCTCTGGGTCACTGGGTATTCCTCCCAATCGTGATTTCGCGATTCCGTCATTAAGTAGTAGTTGTCTTCTTATAAATTGTACGAAATAAACACCAACGTTTCCCTTTTTTTACATTTACAAATATCACAGCATCACGTGTCATTTTTAAAATTTGTGTTTCATCTTAAATAATGTCTAGTAGAGTTACGAAAAAAATATTCAAACCCCCCCAACTCCTCAGCTCCTCACAAGCGTTGGCCCTAATTTAACGAATTTTTGGCACAGTAAGATACACAGATATTTATATAAATACATATTTCATTTGTTTTGCTTCTTTAACTAAATTGTTCACCACTCTTTTTCTGGGGTTCTCACTCGCTTCTCGAGTGATTACTTATGTTCGTGAGATGGAATGATATGAGATCCTTAAAAGGATGTATATGATAAATCCACATGCACTCTGTAGCAAATCTGACACTTTCTGCAATGTGATCAAATAGGTGCGCTTGACTTTTTTTAGAACCATGATAATTAGGAGCACTTCCAAGTAGAGACAATTTCGTTCACAACCAATTCGTTGAAATTTCATCCTCCTAACTGCTGCCGGAGGAACTAATGCATGCATTTCCCGGTTTGTGTGCCTCTGGGACAAGCAGCACTTTTCACTCGGTCTTGATGGGCTCCGCTTTGACGAGGACCGTGTTGTTATCGGGCTCGTATCGCGCGTGCGTACGCATGTGGCGGGTGATCATGTCACGGCGGCAGGCGGCGTAGGGACACTGCGGACACTTGTAGGGTTTCTCGCCGGTGTGGGTGCGCTGATGGGTGGAGAGGTGGTCGGAGCGCGAGAAGACCTGGCCGCACACGCGACACGTGTACGGCTTGACGCCCGTGTGCAGCCGCATGTGGCGTGTGAGCATGTCGCTACGCGCAAACGATCGCTGGCACACCTCGCAGAGGTACGCCTTGGCGGTGCTGTCCCCCGAGTTTTGGCGGCTCTTGTGCCGCGACGCCATGTGCTTGGCGAGGCGGTCGTGTAGGCTGAACATTTGCCCACAGATCGGACAGACGAACGCCACGTCCGAACCGGGAGGCATCTCCTCCACGACGGGATGTACCTCGAGGTTGTACCGCGACGCCACCGACTCTTTGGTGGTAGGTGACGCCACATCGCCTTTTACAACAGGGACTTGTACGGCGCCGGCTCCACCACGGGGAGGCAGGAAGCCCGCTGGTGACATGATGGGCATGGGGGTCTGTATGAGTCCTCGAATACGTGACTTGAGCGATAGATCGAGAGGAAACTCCTGTGGACTAGTAGGCTCCGGCTCCAGCTTTCCGGTGGATATCGTCAGTGGATGCGGCCAACCAATGGGTGCGCTCGCACGTTCTGCTTTAGCGGTGAACCACAGTGGCAGGTCCGAGTCGGAGTGGCTGCGTCGCCGGAAGATGTCGGGTAGGTACTTGGTGTGGAAGTAACGCTCAAAATTGTAAGGAGGCGGCGCCGGAGAGGACGCCGTCAGCGGTGAGATGGGACTGGCGGGGAAGAAACGATCGCAGGGATGTACGGATGGCGGGTGATGGTGGCCCAACCCAATCATACAATTATAGCATGTGCATGGTGGTTTGTGAAGGGGTGGACTGATGCTAGACTCTTCTTCCTTTAGCCGGAGTGGGCTAAAACTGATCTTGGGCGACTCAGTGGAACTATGCGGCGATTTGTTACTACTGCTCGCCGGACTAAAGACATCCTCATCCTCACTACCCGCATGAGGAAATACCTCAGTCATGTGTGGCGATTTGTGGCTGAGCAGCGTATGATCATCAACCTCCTGCTTGATGTTGTTGTTGATATGCTGCACATTGTTGTTGAGCGCATGTGCCGCCACCGCTGCAGCCGCCGCAAGACCAGCGCCGCCCGTGAGCTTGTCCAGCACCTGACTGAGCCGCTTTCGTTTCCGCTTCTCCTTGCCCACCGGCCGATTGTGATTTGCCGCAAAGACATGATTGTTGTTGTGCGTTTTGTCGTGTTGTGCGGTGGGTTCCAGAGCAGTCTCGGCCATCGTCATTAGCGCGTGGCGGCTGAGGGCCGCGGACCCTAGTGGTGTGTCTTCCTGCTGGCGGCCGGTGCCGCTATGCGCATGCTGCGATGGATACGCGAGGGAAAGCAGTTTGACGGCTTGCCGCTACCACCACACACTGGCTGATGGCAGGCAGGCTGGCGGCGCTGGCGGTGTACTCTCACTGACAACACTGGCAAGACAGCAGCAGCAAGGTGAGCTTCCTTCCTTTGACGTTTGCTGGCTGGATGCGGTGAACGACGAACGGTGACGAGTGCGGTGGCGTGGAGAGCAAAGTCAATCAGCACCTCAACGCCCAGGTCTGCAACAAGCGAAAAGACGACGGGGCTTATTAGAAGCGGACATTAAACACGCAGGCGCATTAGTGCAGACTAATCCGCATCTATTAACAGCTACGGCGCGTTGGTCGTGCGCGGTGGCGTTGGTCAGGCACACAGACAGGCGGCCCGGGCATACCAGCAGCGTCCTGGTAATGAGAATTCAGTGGGCGATCATTAACTGACTACTACTACCTTCTTCACAGACGGGCGCGCGTGAGCCGCGCACACGCAGACCCACAACCACCACCAACGCATGCATAGTGGTAGGCAGGCCATACACACGAAGAAGGAGGAAGAGACAAGACAACAACACACAGACACACACACCATGAGCATACGAAAGAGAGAAGCAGGCGCACGAATGACCAAGCCACTCCTATGACCCGCAGGGCTCCGCAAAACGCAAATACGTACCAACACGTACACACAAATTATAACCGCAGCGGCTCAGCGCAAGAAAAACAACCGGCTGAGCGCCAACAACAACAACAGCATTCAGCACATCCTCTCCCATTTCGCCCGCTTGATGCTTGATGCAACAAGCAGCAGCAACAAAACGAAGAAGACGTCGAAGAAGCAACGTGAAGGAAAAAGCAGCCCGTTCACGCGAACGTGCGTGCCGCGCGTTCGTCATACACCTGATACACCTGACCTCGTTATGAAATATGAATGGACGTGGCCGAGGACCGAGGGATTGTCTGCGCAAACGATGACCACGTCAAACGCACGCTCTTGGCGCGCCAAGAAACCACAGGAAATTGCACTCATCGATACTATTGTTGCGCGAAATTGATCCGCATGCAAACGGGGTGGCAGTTTACCTGTCAAACTCATGAATATGTCACATTATGCAAGCTTGTAACTCATCACCCCATAAATCTTGTTTCGCTCTACATCTATACCAGTTGGAAGAGGAGTTGGTCAAGTCTCTTTACTCTTTACCAGCTCTCCTCTCTACCAACCTCCTCTGCGTGTCCGTACGCTTCATACGCGTGGAATTAGTTATGGAATGCCAGTCCAACAAAAGGCGCGTGTTAATTCTAAATTACACGTAATGATGATTAGATACTCACCGCCTGACTAAGATGGACTCGTGTCAAAGGAGAGGAGGGCAAGAGGAGAGGAGCGAATCGAAGCGCGGACAAGCAGCAAGTTGCTTGCTTGTCGTCCCATCCACGACGCGGCGTATAAAGGTGATAAAAAAACGCCAACGAAATGCGCTCTATTATACAATAACAATGTGAGAGGCTGCGTATATTCATAAAGGAGTAGCCGTTGTAGCTGCAATCGTAGCCGTCAGCGTCGCGCGTCTCCAGCATCTTAACAACTACTCTCGCGTCTGCCATCGGGGCGGCAAGCGGGCAGCTAGGCAAGCAGGCAAGCAAGAGCACTTGGAGAGTGGAGAACTCTTCTTGCGCATCGGCTCCGCTCTTCTTTTCACGTGTTCGGGCGTTCGACGTTTATTACCGGCAATACGCTCGAGGATTATGTGGCGCACACATAAAATTTACTTTTTTCTTCCACCGCGATATGTGTGCGCATGCCACGCTATCCATCGCGGCAGCGCCTTTTTTGGACGCTCTGTGTTACGAAATTGCCGCCGCAAACTGGGCGAGCGCGTCCATCAGACGAAAATTATAGGGAAATTTCGTTATGCGCCATCAAGTCTCGGATATTTTCTTTGGTTTTGAAAAAGGAAAATCCACACAACCTTTGAAAAAATGTTCATATAAGAAGTACTGTTTCAAAAATTTCAAATTTTAATGATAACAAAGGTGACACAATAAAGAGCAGATTTTATTGATACCAATAAATATTTTATTGATACGATACATTGAACATTTTAGGAGAGGATGAAATATCAGAATCGCCTAGGTAAAAGTTAAAAAGCTCAAAAAGGTAAATAAAATCTATGCCAACGAAAATCCGTTTAGTTTGCCTTTCAAAAGAATTCCAGATCAAATATTTGCCCGCACCTCTCAAAGACCTCTCGCGTAGTAATCGAGGCGATAATTATCGCGAAATCGCTGGCAGTTTTATAATCAACCGCTCGGCGCGTCGCAGCATGCAACGACGACCTACCGATAATGCCGATGCGTAGCATGCACTAGATGCCATCTTAGAAAACATTAAAATTTATACGTAAACGTGCATAATGCGAATACTCACGCAGCGTTGGATGGCAGGGCGTGCTCGCTTCTTCGACGAATCCGCGTTGCACCGCGGCGCACAACTTCACTCGATATGGTGAGTGAATGATGCGCGTCCCGCTGCAACAACCAATCGGTCGCATCGGTTGGGCATCGGGCAAAAGCGATTAATGCGAAAAACGGTTAGAAAGAAGAATATGGCACATATGAGGAGTATTTCTTGCATTCGCAACAAAAACGCACGCGCGCGTCGTCGCGCCAGCGAAACCACAAAGGCGCTATAAATACGCGACGCGCGCCAGCCAAGCCAGCCAAACGATTCGCCAACAACCAACACAAATGGCTGCGTGCGGCGAATACTGTAAAATGCTCGATAATGCTTTATAATGAAAAATGCACTGCATATCTTTCTTTGTGCACCCACAAAGAAGTACACTCGCGAGGAGCTTGCGAGTGAGCGTACGCCACTTGATGGGCTTCGTCGATATCCCAGCTGCGCAAATCGATTTATTGCCCACGGATATGCAATTATCAAACTTTGACCAACTTAACAACAACGCCATGTCCTAAATTGCAATGTGTTTCACAAAGAAAAAAAAAATACATTTTAACGGATATGCATAATACCAGAGTATTTATAAATCAACCAGTAGGAAGCTAGCAGACTTTAATAAATTAAGATGCTTCAAATTGGCGTGTATGAAAAATGTAAATAATATCTACACTATGTATAGTTGCCACTTGATATTGACATCAATTAATAGCCTTTTTCAATACGAATAAAACGATGCAAAAGAATTTAATTTATACCGTGTGTAAGTATATGAAATCATGAATTGGAAATTGAACAACAAAAAAAGTAAAAAAAATATAAATATAATAATGAACCAGATTTGATTGCCAGTTGATACTGATACCATCTGATAGTTTTTTTGAACATGAATAAAATTTTGTAAATAAACTTAATTTCCACTATGTGGAAGAATACGTAATTGTTAATTGAAAATTCATTACAAAAACTATCCTAAATTAAAGATCAAATTTAAAAATCACTTATAAAAGTTTCTTTAGAGACATACATCCAAAGAAAATTGTTGAATAGAAGAAAGAAAAATTCCTGCCTTTAATTACACCGGGCTGTACACACAATAAAATTTTCTGCAACGTACAAATTTGACCAATTATAGCAGTCATCCCATTGTTACATTAAACGATCCTATACGTCACATATTTTACGTAGACACATAATTAGGGTTACCATACGTGAAAACTAAACATCTACGCATTGAGGATGAGAACCAGTAAATGAGCTCGGCGTAAATGAGCAAATTCCAAACTGTAAAAGTTGGCCGCCCTCGTTGCAAGAATGCGCAACGAGCTCTAAAGCGCGTGCCCACAGTTTAATGCCTTTTTTAATGCCTTAAAAGCGCACGTTTGCGTTCAATTCCATCGAAATTAACCGTGCACGCCGGTGCTATTAAAACAAGTGGCCCCTCTCTGCCCGTCTCGTGCCATCATCGACAATGTCGATTCAATTTTGCAGGCAAAGCCTCAGACAGAGCGCGCGATGCATGAAATAAACAACGACAATATAATCCGCGCCGCGCCGGCCGATACACAATTATGCTCAATTCATTCATATTAATTGATTCCCATCGAAGTAATCGCAGGCAAATGAACGCAACGACGCATCGCTCGATGCTATAGTGCCAGAGTACGAAAGTGCGTCTGGGTGGTCACAAAAATCATCGCTTTTTTATCGGCGCATTATTCGCATCTCGCGACTGAGTGAGTCCGCGCTTCGTTCGATAACGTAGTAATTAATATTGCGACCGCCGGCGAAATGACATGCTCGCTGCTGTGTGTGGTGTGCGGAGGCGTTTTGGGGGCAGCGTAATGAGCGCAGTCGCACACTCGCAAATGCAGACATTCGCAGATAAAGCTCGGATAAAATTTATTGGAAACACATGCAAGGTGTGCCTAGACACCCTAACGCAATAAATTTCACCTACAATCATTACTGTTGCAATGTTACAGGTTAATGCATATTTTATGTATTCTAACACATTATTATTAAAAGTTTTTCAAAGATCTTACTTGAATGAAACTGAAATTAATCGTAAGACATGATTTTATGCGTTCAACTCGAAACACACTCGCTAAAACCTAGTAAAAACTAATTTACGACACTAATTACAATTTAATTCGATACAAATTGTAACTTCATTAAATCTTTAATTGTCCACCACGTTCAATATAAACTAAAATAGAGAAATCAATTAAAAATGCTTAATTATCTTGATTCTTAGGGCCTCATTACACCGCACTCGCATGCCGCGAATTAATTCAATATAATCTAAAATAAGAAATTAATATTTACTACTTTGTTAAATATGTTACTGTGAAATAAGAAAGAAAGAAAAACCTGTTCTTTCACCAAATATAATCTAATTCACCACATAAATATCCTCCCAACATCGTATAAACGCGTGTCACCTGAGATAAATGACGCACTTATAAATTTTGTGTACACGACGGGAAAAACACGGCGCGGGAGAGGAAAAATTCGCTACGCGCGCGTCTATCCGCCGTCCGGCATATCCAAATATTTTTAGTTGGGCGATTTATGGACGCCAAATTAATTGCGTCCTGTAACAAGTCAAATTCAAAAACGACGGGATGGTGCACGCGTGTGGAGGCGGGCGGCTGTTTGCCAAGGCATTATTGTTCCACCAGAAAACAATACCACCTTCCTCCTTCGGTTGAAAATAGCCATCTTTATTGTTGCACAATTTCGAGAGGACAGAAAATTGTGCAGCCACCTGCCAGTCATTACAGCGACCAGGGGACGGGAAATGATCCACACACACACACATATATGCATTCTTAGACCTTCTCACATGAACTCTCACAGAAAGTCATACACTAAAAGAGCAAAACATAAAGGATAGCTACACATAATTCGTCCATCGACAATTTGCTAAATCAAACTTCCCTTTTCGACCGGTTGGTTTACCACACAAGCGTTTCGTGTTACACAAATTACGACAAGTTTCCCCAGAAACAGGTGTAATGCAACACAACCAAAAAACCTCGCTATAATTTAATAATTACACCCGAAAAGTGCTAGGAGGCACGTCGGTAATTTAATAAAACAATACAAGCAGTATAAAATTGTATTTATCGGTCAAGGATATTCGCCACTTTTTAGTGACGAAAGAAAGCAATCAATCATGTGATAAACAAGGCGTTGAAAAAAAAGAAATCGACAATACCTAATGTTATGATTAATTATATTCTACGTTATAGTACTTTAAGAAATCGCAAAAAAAATTGCAGATTTGCAAAGATTAGCAAAAGTCCAAAATTAATCGGTGCAACTTGCAGGCCGTCTTCTGCGATTATAAATCGACGACGTATTTATATTAATGCCGTTATTTATTTGTTATTTTGCGTCGGACGCAATAATGTAAGCGTTGCGGCGGCGCTGCGCGGCGTGGCGGTCGAAGAGGGCGATAAACGCGCGTTACGTTTATTTATACACGTTTGGATTTATGGAATGCCCACGTATTACGAGTTGAAACATCATTCGGCAATTTATACATTTTTTTCCTCTGCTTTTTACACGGGTTGAGGAGAAGCGTCGCGTCGAGTGAACGCGGCCACATAGTTTGACGTTTCAACTGCGACTATGCCTAACAACCTAACAACAAATTTCATGTTCAACGTTCTGCGGTTTTGCGATTTCCTCCGTACGACAAAACCTTCATTTCGAACCAAAAAAATACACGTGCATTGAATTTGTTTTTATGTTGTTTTCCTACTTGTGTGTACTCATAAGTAAATTGCACACAAATTGTTCGATTCTTGACATTGATATTCATGTCTTGCAATTTATGAAGTCTATTGCGTATTTTACCATTGATTAACTTGGCACTGTAATTCTTAAGAAATACGCTCTATTTGAATGTTTTTCTCCGACATTTATATGTTATAAACAAAGAAGTTGGTGATGTTAAAATTGACAAGAAATGTAAATAATACATAGTTACAGATCTTTTTCTATATTTTTAATGCATTTTATATGGGAAAATGTAAATTTAAGTTCATGAATATTGCATCGAATTTGTGATAATGTTATATTTCTTATTTGTAAGTAACTTGATATTTTATTATTTATTGGAATCATTTAAGAATAATTCTGTACCCTGTAATTACTAAGCATTGCATTATATTGGAATGTTAGCCAATTTCAATTAACCAAGCAATTAACGATGTGAAAATGGGCTAACAATTTAAATATTTAATAAAATTACATACATTACTACACATTTTTAATTGTTTTATATGGACAAATGTAAATTTTAGTACATTAATATCATCAGAAAAACCTTTCAATTGTACATTGTACATTGCATTTGTTTTTAGATTATTGTTTTACGTTTGTGTAAATATATTATAAGTACATTATATATAACATTGAAATTCAGTTATTTCTTCAAATCATTTAAGAAAAATGCACGTTTTTCCTGCGTTTAAATACCTCGTTCCGCTGCAATTCCTAAAGAATACTCTATATTTGAATATTTTTCATGGTAATATAATTTGCTATAAATCCTGTCGTTGGTGGCGTGAAAATGGGCTGGGAATTAAAATAATTAACGAAGTTATAAACATTTTTCTACATTTTTAATGGATTTTATATGCTCGCACGCAGTTAAGAGACTTCTGAGCATTTTGTCTGTGGTTAAAACATAATTCCGCTATAATTCCTGAGCAATACGCTATAATTCCATGTTTTCTACAACCAGGTAATTGTTATTAACTAACCAATTGATGCTGTCAAAAAGAACTGGGACTTAAAATAGTTGACAGGGTTACATCCATTATTTTTCATCTATTTTATATGGGCAAAGAATTCGGGAATTTCAAAGGTTTCAAAACTAGTCATAAAAATAACAATCTATGTATGAGATTTCCTTTGTCTATAATTTTTATGTTTTGGAACAAATAAGTTTATTTATTTATATATTTTTCCGCGGTGCACTTTGATCTCAACGACTCATCATTAATAATCGCGACAACGATGATAATAATACGGGACTAATAATTTAATAATATTTGTCAGAACGGATTAAACGCACCGGCTTTAAAGTCGGTAAATAATGCGCGGATACTGTGTCGAGAAGTCGACTTGCAAATTCTTGCATATTTAGCGCACATGTATGCGTGCAATTACGCCCAATGGATGATTAATTTTCCCTAGTTACGCATGCGCGTGGGGTTTAAATGCGGCCTCGCGAAGACATCCAGATTCCAGCTCAAACACGGCCCTAACGAGCCGCCATAATGACCCGATGCGTACATGTAAACCGCATCCAATAATCAATTATCAGACGATCGTCTCCCATTTAACGACGCATACTTGTTGCTCAAGTTTGCAAGCAACGAAAAAAAAAACCGCAAAAGATGATTAAACTTTAATATCTTTAATATACTTGGTTCATTGTAGCCGACGACTGTCACCAGCTGTCTTCTCCTGTTTTTTGGCGTCGGTTGCGATTCCGTAAACAAATTAACATCATTATGATTGGACCTTCGGCTTATTGAAATCAGTCGTTAAACCAACAGGTTTCAATTTCTACTAATTAAAATCATAGTTCTGCTCTGTCCTTCTTTCGTCTTCCCTGCTCCTCCACACTGGGTCTCTCTGTCTTCCTTTATCCTTCGAATGATAATTAATATGGTCGGCGAATTAATTCGCGCTCTTTAAAGTCCATGAGGTTTTTCTTTTCTTCAGCGCATCGAAGCGCCGCGCTTTATTTACGATACGTTTGACGAGCTTTTTGTGATACTTTTTGTAGAGGTTTTTATTTATGACGAGCTGGAAATGTGAAGAGATGCCACACGATGCGCGGACCCGTACGAAGGTGGACATACCTGCCGAAAGGTGTAGAAAAAGAGGACGCGCAGGTCGAGACATAAATTTGTATTGTGTGGGAGAGTGGCTGCAAACCGCTGCTGTCGGCACATAACTTGTGCGCCGTCCGAATCGGTAAGCCTATTGACAGGACGATAAATTTGTCCTTTGCGCTCGCCGATACACAAATTTCGAAATGTGGTAGCAATGCATATCGAATTCAGGACCGGATTTGATCGAATCGAATTTTCAAGAAACATATGCTTAGAAAATAGATTTACTTCCACCACCAGTCACTCTAAGGTAACTGCGCAAGCTACGAAGAGGGAGAATGAGGAAAAGAAAAATAGTCAATAACTCTCACTTGCTATGCCCTAGAACTTTACAACAACTGTTTTCGGAATATATAGTACTCCATAAGAGATAAACTAAGTTTGACGAAAATTTCGAAACAAATATAGAACGTTTGTCGGACAGCCAGATAGGAAATAGAATTTACACATTTTCAGTAGAGATACAAACTCTCAGTAAGCTACTCTCACTAGTTCACAACGATTTTTTCGGAATATATAATATTCTATATACGAATAAAATTTTAACAACCTAATTATAATTTAAAAAGTAAGGTTCCCACAACATTTTAAGGAATCTCCTAGGAACTCCTCAGTAAACCCCTAAACTCAACTATCCACCCAAAGATTATTGAACCAAGTTTCACGAACTTTTAGAAACAAATAAAATTTTCGGTAAGACAGTTCGGACAGTGAACAGTTATAAGCAAACATGCAAACGCCTACAAAAAGGACCCGCTACTCGCACGCATTTCCAACAAGCTCGAGGATCCGAACGCATCGAAAGAACGCATTATGAAAAAGAAAAGCGACGCAATGTCGGCATTCGCCGACGTTACTACATCCATCGGCCGTGCGGAAAGGAGAAAAGAACGTACACGCGCGCATAGTTTCAGCGTCAAAAAGAGACACGCAGAAGAGAAGCAAGCAACGGCAATGCTGAAGAAAAAAAAAAGAACAGGTAGAATGCATCGCGATGCGCGAGTTGTTGACTTGAAGATATCCCAAGCCGCGAGGCGGACGCGCACAAGACGGCTCCTCATCAAAGTGGAGGCACTCACAGCGATGATCAGAGATCGATTGAATTTAGAAATTTCGAAAATCCCGACCTGCAACTCATGCAACTATGAAAAAAAAAGTAAAAAACTAGTAGGGTGGGAAGAATCCGCCCGCAACTTGCGTGAAGGTTTTGTCAACGCTAATTTATGACTGGTACCCTTCTGACAAATTCCTATTCCTACCGCTGCCGTTTCGTAATTATCCACCCGTGGGCACACGCTTTTTTATCGATGTGACTCAACTCAAAACGCGTCAACACGCCGCCGCTATAGCCCAGAGGCATGGGGACGAGCGCCAAGTGCTTAGATAAAATCCACCCGTCTTGGAATCCGTTCCGAGTATCACCTGTTGCATTGCGTTTATTTTTGTAAACTCGAGTGCAAGCAGCAACAGCAGCTACGAAACGACGATCAAATCAACGAGACGCAAGTGCAAAAACCGATAGAGAACAAGGTGTTTAACTAATCGGCCAATAAGTGTAATTATTTCAAAGAGACCATAAGTACGACCATGACAAACGCGGCGCATAATTACAGAAACCATAATGGGCTCAGCTGCTGCGCGTGTGCTTGGCTGTGCAAGTGGTGGTTGTTGCTGTTGGTGCAGCAATAACACAAGATGTGATTGATAACGTGCGCGTAATGCCTGCAAACAGAAGCAATAAATTCCAGCGCGTTGTAAGCCACCCGATGGCGTTTATGATTTGTTTGATTGATTTGTGGTCGGCGTTGTGCGGCCTGCTGCTAGCGTAATAACTTATTGTGTTTTTGTTCCAACTTTGGGCGCGCGTTTTTTTCTTTTTGTCTTCGGCGTTGGCTGCGTTGACTGTGACTTAAGCCAGTCGGTCGAGAATAATTATCGTGCTCCAAATTCGCGCCTCGCTGAATGCGCGACACAACAAGTGCGCGATTTCGATGCATTGCGTCATAATTAATGCCCGAAATTATAAGCTAAAGACGGCTTAGCGTCGTCGAGACATATCAATTAGCAATCGTAATATTTGTCGAGGCTAATGCATGGATACAGTTGGATTACAGGCAGGACCGGGCTTTGGTTAGATGTTTCTTAGGTTTTTATGTGATTTTGGAGATTTCCTGGACGGTCTTCAAGCGTCTTTAGTATTTTTATGAAATTGGAACCAGATGGGCCAGATGTTAAAAGAGGTTAGCTTATTTACTACTAGTTCTTCTTCCTCTACCCGCCGGTGGTTGTGCCGGGTCTTTTTGGCCTGTGATTCTTGCAGAATATTTCTGGTTACTTTGAACACAACCAGGATTTGAACCTGGGACTTCTTGTGTTAATGCAGGGATCTTAACAAAGACCTACTTTTTGGGACTGAGAACTTTCTGGGGCGAATGTTGTCTGCAGATCACTAAGTATTAGAAATGTGTATACCTAGGAAGTAATTCCCATTAGTTGTACAATCTAAGACTTTACTGATGCCATAGATATTTCCATTTTCTCAGAAGTAATCCCAGTTTCAAGAATATATCAAGAACTATTCTAGATGTTTTTAGTAGTTTAAATTCCTAATTTAGAAATTCATAATCCCTTTTTCTTTATAAACCTAGAAGATCTTAAATATGTCCACAACAGCTCTAATAGGAACTTCTAGAACTGAGAGCGACTCAATAATAAACCCATAATGAAAAGAATAGGTACTTTTTAACCCCACTAAGAAGTCCCTAGGCCGCGAATAACTTTTCGTTTTTGAAAACATTAGTCCGTCCATCCAAATTGCACAAAACCAAACCGATGTGCTCAGAAGCAACCGCAGTTTCAAGAATATCTCAAGATCTATCCTATATGTTTTAGTTGTTTAATTTTCTAACTTCGAAATTCCTAGTTCTCTTCTTGTTTATGAAGCTAAAAGATCCAAAAAGACCCCTAAGAGCTCTCGTAAGAAGTTCTAGAACTGAAGGCAATTCAATCATTGTTGCTTCAGTACCAGATGATTCAATCTATTTCTAATTAAGTGATCCAATTATTAATACTCCTAAGGAAATATAAAAACATTCTGGGAACTACCTAAAATGAATTTTAAAATAGAAATATTGGGAATTACTATGTAGAGAGTGAAGTGAGTTACAAACAAACAACTAGACGCCCACAAAAAATGACTTAGACATATCAATTACTAATCGTAATATTTCCCAATCATAATCCAACCAAATTGACGCCGGGCCAGACAAACTCATATACGCGCGTGCAGTTAAATGACCACTAGGTCGACGCTGTCGATGACGCAAGCCACTTTACATAACGTCGCACAAGTCACAACACCTGGTTGAAGGATTCGCGTACGAATACACACGCGTCGATCAAGTACGACGCAATGGCAAAAAGACGAGAAAAATGTCCGGAAAATTCCCTCCCAACAGACGCACAGGCAACGTTCATCTCTCCCACAGACTGTTGTGTATCTGTAGTGTCTGTGGTGGTGAGTGCACGCTCGTCTGGTGACGTGCAGTCGCGGTGCATAGTCAGGCTTAGAGTCAACGCTTAAATTTAGTACAGACAGACGCAAATAGTTTTTCGTAAAATGAGTGGAAAAAAATGTGCGCAGCGCGGCGCGGCGGGACAGAAAGCGCGCAGCTACACCGACGCGCATAATGAATCTCCGCGGCGTGATGCATTTTCACGCCAATGCGACTAAAAGGAAAGTTGTGGTGGCCCGTACTCATACGCATACGCATATGAGCAGCAGAGGCACACGTGGCCGCATGCGCGCAAAACCGGTGAAAAATAATGTCAGCTGTTTTACATCTCTCGGCGACGACCACGATGTCCACGACGAGAACGACGTCGGTGATGTCTTGGGCCCGTTTTTGGCAATTGATGCCGTTTAAAACTGATTGCATATTAACTTGTTTCACAAACAACTCAATTTTAAATATTTTTCCACAAATATATATATATTTTTAAGTTGTTGTAGTTTTTTTTAG